>JAOTQJ010042261.1:0-15091 GCA_025642045.1 Solanum sejunctum
AACTTTTTTTTTATTGTTTGGTTTTAGTTTTTTCATCAATGTTTTTGTACAATTATTTTAAATTTTGTTCGTCCCTACTTTAATAGAGTAGTTTTATTCACGAAAAGTACGAAATTTAATATTTTTGCCTAATTTATTCTATTTCGAATTGTGTCATGTTTTTTCTATTTTATCTTAATTATTATATTACTAAAATAATTATTTAAATTATCTATTAATTTATACAATTAGGATATAATTATTTTAAAAATTATTTTATTATAATAAATTAAATGGAGTTTGGTATGATGCAAAATAATTTTCAATTTTCTATATTTGATAAATATTTTTCCATCCCTAACAATGGCCTGTACTCCATCAACCTTCACTCATTCATCTTTGATTGTCTATATATATATATATATGTGTGTTAAAGAAATGAATATTAAGCTTACTTTAGTTCAACAATAAATTTGGGAGGATCGTCTAATACTACATAACAAAAATATTTATGAGGATCATCTAATACTATTCAAAAAGATCTGTTTATTTCAATTTTTTACAGTTCTAAAATGATTTTGTATTTTTTACTATTTAAATATATTCTTTCACTTTATTCATTCTTTGTCTATTCACCAACATATTAAACACACATTCTATCCATAAAATCATAAAAAAATATAATACATAGAAAATATACCCAAAACATTATTGAGGGACGGGTGAGTTGGTTGCCACTATTATTATCTTCTTGATAAATTCTAGAGGAAAAAAACATAAATAATTTCCCATAAATCTTTATATATTTTTTGATTGAAATTAAGATGATCATTTACCACTTTATAAAATAATAAGCTTTTGTTGAAATTGAGATGAACATTTGTACTTATAAAAATAATCAGTTACTTTTTTCTAAAAATATATCGATGAATTTGATGATAATAATTCAAATAATTAGGTCAATATTGTTGTGAGAGTTTTTCAATTTAAACAATAACCTTTTTTTTGAAAAAAAAGTTACATCAATATCATATGTATATTAGTTAACTATATGTGAATTGGTTATGAAGTCAATTCTTGAAAATTCATAAGAATTATTTTAAATAAAATTGAATTTTATTGCACATAATATTGGATCTTATGATAATTTTAAGTAATCAAGTGGTTGCTTCTTTTCATTTGTTTGGTTACGTTTTTAAAAACCTTAAAAGTAAAAATGAAAATTGGAAATGCTTTAAAAAATAAAAAAAATAACTGAAAAATACTATACATCTAATTTTTACTATAATTTTAACTTTTTACCATTTTTAAAATTTCAAATTTTGTTACTTGTTAACTATTATACCTTTTCTTTAAAAAATGGTCCTAAATTATAGGAACACATTCAGAAAAATAATTGAATTATCTGGTAAAAAAATTAGAGTTTTTAGGATATAATTATTTTATAATTTATTTGCAAAATAACTAAAAAAAACTCGAGTTTTCATAATCAAAATCCTCTCCCTTCACTCCTAAAGATAAACGCTCAAGAATCATCAAGAAAGTCATCAAGTTAGGATTAACTTTCAAGATTCATCCTCAAGATGAGTTATTCTTCATAAATTTCAATCTACCCAACCCAAATTTCTTTATCGATCTATGAATCTCTAATAGAACCTTACATCATAACCTAGGGGTTCAAGAAGATGAATTCAAGAATCCCAACAAAGAATTTCTTAATTCTTCTTTTTCAAGAATGCAGGGTTCTTCATTAAGACTCTAAAAATTCTACGTCAAGAATTCAAGAATCAAGGAGAAGCACTTCAAATAATGTCTTTCCAAGTTCTTTCTCTCTAAAGTAACTAACGAGATCGAGGATTTGCTCCAAGAAAGCTAGTATTCATCCAAACTCGATTGTGATGTCAACTTTCTAAGTATGTAAGGCTAAGCGAAAATATAATATTATTCTTCCATGTGCCCCATAGATGGTCTTAGAAGAGATGGACAATCTTGAGTCTATGTGTATGATTCTTGATTATTTTCTTGAAAACTATATCTATTACATGTATTTTCATATGTTGATGATTATCATAAACTTGTTTTCTTGAATTGGACATTTTCATGAGATATTGCATAAATTCTACTTATTATTTTATAAAGATTGCACGAATAAAGATAGGGATAGAGTTTAGAGCCTTGATTGAGGATGTTGATAGAGATTGTGATTGTGAATGTGAGAATGATAGAAGATTAATAGAGTTTGATAGTCCCTTAAGTCTCCATAAATAAACTCTAACAATTTGTCTATTCAATTATTCCTTAATGATAGTTCCTAAGTCCTGAATTGAGCGAATTGAAGGTTGATGATAATGAATTGAGAACCTCAAAGAGGTTGAACGTAGTCTTAAAGAAATATTTTCAAATTCCATCGAGTTAATGAATGAATAATGAATTAATGTCTTAGTATGAAGGTGACTAAATGATGACAAAGGATGGATGTTAACGTTTATGAGCATGTTGAGTCTATGGGAGAAATATCAAGTACCGAAATGGGTAAGAGTGAGGCCCACTCGCACTCATAACTAACTACATGTGAGGATTAACCATGAGCAATGGATGTTTACTGGGTCCCAAAGGAGGACTTAATTTTATTTATATTATGGATCCGATAATATATGCCTTCTACCCCGATAAGATACTGGACGGATGCCATAATGACATCGCTTTGTTGTACCATCACTGGCTCATAGGTGATGAGTGTAGGTCCGAGAAACTTCTATATAGGATTCCCTCTTGATAGTACTCTGATGTTAGTGTAATGGTATAAGATGATGGATGTGATGGGTCATTTGTCTACTCTCTGTTCTTCCATTAGATAGACATTTGACATGTTAACTGATTTCTATATTGAGTTGATTGTTATTATCATATTATTCTACTTGTTTTCGATTTCACTTAGCTATTTATATACCAGTATATTCCATATAGTTACGTCTCTCTCTAGAACTGCATCATTTCATGATGTAGATACATAATTTGGAGATTGTCAACAGGCGCATCGATAAGGATTCCATACGTTCAGTTGATTGTTGAGCCTCCCTTACTTCGAAGAATTCTTTATATTTATTTTCATCTTGCTTTAGAGTTAGATTTGCTTAGCTTTATTTTGATTGAGGTAGTCACAGGTCTGTCATTGGCACCACCTGATAGTGATAGAAGCTTCATAGACTAGAGTCGAATGTTGACGTAAAGACTTGTTGAGCTAGTTTCTTTCTACCAACCTTTTATTATACTATTATATTGAGACTAGATTAGCTCATAATAAACCTATTTATCTTCCTTATGTCTTTAACTGATAGTAGATTGTATGAATGGATAAATGTGATGAGGCCAAGTGGTTCGCTTGGGGACTAGCAACAACCTTTGAGTGTCGATTATGTCTAGGGTTTCCTCCTGGGGCGTGACAAGTAAATGGGCTCATCTCCTCAAATCTCAAAATAATACTACAATAAAGGCTAGTAAAAAAAAAACTAGTTCATAGTTTTATTCAAAATCATTAGAAAATTTACTTTTTCAAATCACCAATTTGGTGATATTCCATTATTCTCTTATTTTTTTTTCAATTATACTATTACTTAATTTTAAGTAATTCTAATTTTTTTTCTATTTTTATTAAATTTTATCCTAATATATCTCTAGTGCTTTTGTATTACTCATTATGACTTTTAAAATTTTTCTTCCACTTTCCGTATATTCTCTCACGTGTCAATATCCATAATGTTTTTTATTCTTCTATTGTAATTTATTTGTTTTATTTGTAGTGTTAACAACTGCTACTAATCATGGTAATTAATAACTTAAAATATTTCTAAAAAAACATGTTACGTCACAATTTTTAAATTCTATCTATATCGCTTAAATTAAAACAAAAAAATAACAACAGATATTGGAGGGCGCGGATGTCTAGTGTGTCATATAAGTGAAAAATATTTGTTTGATCTAGGATAAAAAAAGATAGAAACTTTCTAAGTGGAATTAGAATTATGTCTATTTCTTTAATATAGATTGTCGGTCATTCATATTTACAAGGGCATATGTTATTCATTTAAACAACAATAACATACTCATTGAATTCCACAAGTGGAATTCGATCCAGGGAGGAATAGAATATATATACATATCTTACTACTACCTTACAAGGTAGAAAAATTATTTCTTGCAAACCCTCGTCCAATAAAATTATTTACATCCCACTCATTTAAGATGTAAGGAAATGATAATGGAGCGGAGTGTTACCATTGAGTTCTAGTGGTCCATGTCCCGCTATATGAAAGAAATATTTGTTTGATATTGGATAAAAAAAATTAGATTAACTTTTAGAATTAAATTAGAATTATTATCTATTTTTTTAATATAGATTGTCGATCATTCATATTTACAAGAGGCACATGCCACTTATTTAAATAATAACATCATACCTAATTCATTTTACAAATAAAATTTAATTTAAAAATAAAATAAAATATATACATACCTTACTACTATCTTACAAGATTATACAATTATTTACTGAAAATTTTACATCCCACTCGTTTAAGATGTCAGAAAATGATAATGGAATGGAGTGTTACCACTGAGGTCTAGTGGTCCATGTCCCACGTGTCAATTTATTTTTTGAAATTTGTTTTTCAAAAGTTTTTATTTTTTTAATTTTTTTGTGTTATTTGTATAAAATAAAGATATATTAAATTATTTTTTTACTTAATTTTATATATTTATTAAAAAATATTTAATAAATTTAATATCTATAATAATTATAAAGATATTATTATAAATCTGTCTAGTACAATACAGTATGATTATTATAAAGACATTGTTATAAATCTGTCTATTACAATACAGTATCAAAATCCAATGAAATCAAGCGTTAAATAAAGGCGAAGCGCAAATGGCCCCGAATAGAGAAGTATCAACGTGGGCCTATATGTAATAACTAATGAATAGCTCAATTATTACCTAAAGATCCTTTCTCGATTCTTCTTTTGTGCATTGAAGGTGTGTTTATTGAGTCTGTAATTTTTGCCTCCATTTTGGTTTTATTTTTTATTTTTTATTTTTTATTTTTATTCCTCATAAATACTTTTACGATAAAATATAAATTTATATTTTTATATTCTAAGTTATATTTCATGTTCTTTAAAAAATCTGTCTTGTTATATTTAAATTTTCGTCCAAAAGAATCAATTGGTCTGGAAAAGAAAGAAAAATAAGAGTTTAAGGGTAGAAAAATTAGA
Source organism: Solanum sejunctum (assembly GCA_025642045.1). Taxonomy (NCBI): domain Eukaryota; kingdom Viridiplantae; phylum Streptophyta; class Magnoliopsida; order Solanales; family Solanaceae; genus Solanum; species Solanum sejunctum. The sequence continues at coordinate 5,253 of JAOTQJ010042261.1, forward strand.
TTGAGAAAATAATCATTTGAAATTGCAAACACAATCAATTAAATGCAATCAAATCCAAGTCGATTGATTAATTTGATTATCAGACAAATTAATATAAATTAATTTAATAGATTTTAATATTATTAATATGAAATAATTAAGAATAACAATTCCTAAAATAAAAAATAAAATTTATTTAAGAAAATATTTTTTGCATTTTTGAAAACCAATTATTTTAAATTGTCAAAACTAAAAGATCTATAATTAATTCGTATTATGGAAGATAAAAATTAGGTGTCAACATCGATCACTCTCTTTGTTCATTTTATATGGTATATTTTTCTTTTTAGTTCATTTCAAAAAGTATGTTATTATATTTTAATGAATAATAATTTAATTTTAATTTTAATTTTTTTATTTTTAATAAAATAATTTTTAATTATAAAAAAATTTAAAAATTATTTTATCATAAATATTTTAAAAATTATTTTTAAATATAATATTTAGTTAAAAAATATTATATAAAATAAAATGAAAGAAGTGATATTTGTTACAAAGTATTCTCGTACGATCGAGTGGTCCAGTGGTCCAATAGTTCATGTGGAAAAATTTTATTAGTGCAAGAGATATAATTATGATGCGGCAGACAAAATTTGTGTGAGTCTTTTCAAGTGAATTATTAAATTTCCCTTTCAGAAAATGGTCCAGAAGTCCCTTCTCTCTTGTCCTTTTTGCTACTCTTGTTTTTCAGTCTTTCTCTCCTTTTAACTTTTTTTTTATTGTTTGGTTTTAGTTTTTTCATCAATGTTTTTGTACAATTATTTTAAATTTTGTTCGTCCCTATTTTAATAGAGTGGTTTTATTCAAGAAAAATACGAAATTTAATATTTTTGCCTAATTTATTCTATTTCGAATTGTTTCATATTTTTTCTATTTTATCTTAATTATTATATTACTAAAATAATTATTTAAAATTATTTATTAATTTATACAATTAAGATATAATTATTTTAAAAATTATTTTATTATAATAAATTAAATGGAGTTTGGTATGATGCAAATTAATTTTAATTTTCTATATTTGATAAATATTTTTCCATCCCTAACAATGGCCCGTACTCCATCCACCTTCACTCATTCATCTTTGATTGTCTATATATATATATATATGTTAAAGAAATAAATATTAAGCTTACTTTAGTTTCAACAATAAATTTGGGAGGATCGTCTAATACTACATAAAAAGAATACTCATTTCTTTAGTCACTTAGGACTAGATATCTAAAATATGAATAATATAATACGAGGGCTTAACATCAGAAAATCAACAATTTTGATAGGTGGCATGCTTTATTGTACAATGTTTAAAAAGTGGACATTTATATGAACTTGGACGATTCTTCCATGCTAAGCAGTTAGGTCTAATATTTAATTCTTTTAACGGTCTAAATAATACTATTACATAAATACAAACTCTTAGGTTAATTATTTTTTGTTTATTTATTAATAAACATCAACAAAAATAAATAAAATTGACTAACTAGGGGTGATAAAATTAAACCAAACTCGTTCAACCCGCTGAAGTTTGGGCGAGTTACTAACCCACCAATTTATTAGCTCGACTCATCCCAACTCAAATCATTTAAAATTGGGTTGATATTCAATCCGAATTGAATCGAGAGAGATCTTATCAGAATATTTTTAAGTCACTTTTTTATTTAATTTGATATATTTTATACAGTCACAATAAAAAAATATAATTTAATTATGTACAAAATTATTGAAAAAGGATAAACAAAGTAAAACTTAGTAAAAGTTGGATCGGATTGGGTCTTGACCTGCTTTATAACCTGTTATTCAATTCATTTTGATCCAAACAATTGGGTTAGATTGGGACTTGACCCGTTTGTTGTTACGATCCATTATAACCCATTCAAATTTGACCCAATCAACCCAATTATCACCTCTACCACCAACCACTTATTTTCCTCAAAACATTTTCCTCCCTACCAAAAATACCCCAACTTGTTGTATGTTTTTTAGGGGGTTTTGTCCCTCTATAAATTAGCATGACCTTCACAGCACACACCAAAAGAAATCAATTAAAGAGAGAGAGAGAGAAAAAAGAGTGATGGCTTCCATGAAATTACAAGGTGCGATAGTAGTGTTTATGATGGTGATGATAACTTTAATGTTGTCAATTTCCCTAACGTATGCTGACTCTTGCACAGAGTTCTGCCCTAAGAGCTGCAAATACTGTAATAGGTATCCTGTGTATAACGATTGCTGCTTCAAATCCTGCTGCCCTGGCCGCATCCTTTCTAATTTCCTCAGTATCTAAAATGGATCATGAAGAAGGTGATCATACGTATAAGTATGTCCAACGTGTTGTTGAATAATCTGCAGTGAATAAATTATGTATTATAAAAACTGCAGTGAGTTTGAGGGAGTCGTGCACAACTCTCTGTAGATTTGGTCTACCAAATCATGTATGTATGTTAATGGAAATTTCTTCTTGTTTACCTACGTATATATGTATTTGAGTTGCAATTGATAACCTACGTTATTATATCCCGGTTGCTTGCAACATAAAAAGTTTATCTAAAATCAATTCTTTTTATCGTGGAATATAAATTTGTATAAACCTATAGAATTTTAAAATTCTAAATCTGGTTGAGCCTCTATGCATTGGGCCCTAATTGGCATACGCTTTATATGCAAGTGGGTTTAGAGAGGATAAAATATATACAAATTTTATCACTATTTCTCGAAAATAGTCGCGCTATATTTTTAAACATAAGTATCAGACTGCGTGCATCCGATCTTCCCTTACTTCGCAATGGGAGAGAGTCTTTGAGGTATTGGGGTAATGTTATTTTGTCACTATCCAATAGAGGTAACCTAGACTGTGAATTGCAAAATTAAATTCAATTTGCTCAATTCGCCTAATTTGTTTAAACTTGGACAGATTATTATTAGCTCAACTCTTTCAATGTAACCTATTTAAATTCATTAAAAGTTAAGTTTATATGCAAGTTAAAGTGACTCGAGAGAAATATATTGTAAATATTATTAAAATATTTTTAATTTATTTAAAATTTTGATATGTTATATATATGCATAATAAAGAAAATTATAATATTATTAAGGTACTAAAATACTATAAAGTAGAAAAGTAAAACTTATTAAAAATTGAGTTGGATTGAATCTTGACCCATTCTATAACTTATTACCCAACCAGTTTTGATTCAAGACCCTAGCAAATTCGGATTAGATTGGGTCTTGACCCATTTATTGTTTTGATCCATTATGACTTACTCAAATTTGACCTAAAATCATCTAAATAAGTTTGGAAGTCTAAAATCAAATTTTATTTAAAAACCTTATATTTTCTAGTTATTATATATAAGAATAATAATATATATGTACTCACACCCAAAATATCAAGAATGTAGGATATACGCTAATTAATTTAAAGAATATAATATAAAGTTAGAATATTAAGACCTGACTGAAAAAGTTAAAAAGTTTATTTAATGATATAGAAATATAGTTACATTGAATTTAATAAATTGATATAATGATACTAAAATTGTATTAATATATTGTGGTGCTTGAAATTTAAAGACAACACCAAAAATAAACTTAATTTCTTTATAAACATATGACAATAGATCTTGCATAATGAAAAGTGTAACTATTTTAACGGATTTTAAAATATCAATATTATTTTTTTAATTTTTTAACCGGAGACCTTCATTATCAAGAGAATCAAAATAGAAAGGGAATACAAAGGTAAATCTTGATTTGACCTAACCTACCCACCACTCCTAAAGTATACAATTGACTTGCATCCCGTTGAAGTTGTTTTGCTAATCTCTTCTATGCTTGTGAATTCTAAGAAATTGCCAGTCATTACTAGAGTACAATTTCTCCATTTTCTTTTAGGGTCATATATTAAGAGAAAAATAGATTCTTTTTTTCTTTTTTTTTTTTTTTGATTTTCGAATTTCACATTTTCTTTTTTTAAAAAATATTTTTTTCTATAATTTTTAGGAAAATGTCTCTCTACTTCTATGAGCTAGCGGTAAGGTCTACGTACAAGTTACCCTCCCCAGAACCCACTTGTGAGATTTCATTGAATATATTATTGATATTTTTTCCTCCAATTATTTTGAAACTTACATTTATAAATGTTTACAGTATAATTTAGCTATATATAATAGTGAAAGCAAAAAAATGACACGTGTCAGCACCTTGAAAAAGCAAAATTTATGAATTATTTAATTAAAATTAGTGTAAAATCTAAAAATAAAAATAAAAATAAAAATTGCAAACACTAAAAAAAAAAAAAAACTGAAAAAGCACTAATGTAAGTTGTAAACGTGTACACCATAACATGTTTCTTTTTAATTACTTTTTCTTACATATATTTTTTTTTAAAACTAACAAAGAGAAAAATCTGCACCATAATCATTTGGATAAACTATAAATCTTACCAATTATAGATAGATTCTAATTCTAATTTAACTTTTAGTGAAAAAAAATTAAACCACGAATTAATATCTGTCAATTAAATATTAAATGTAATATTAAAACAGTTTTAAACAATTACAAAGTCTATATTTAAGTGATATAAAAAATTTAAAATGTTAAAACAAAATTCACGTGTCTACCATAAAAATATTTATCATTAAAATTTAAATTGTTGATTAAGATTTGAGGGCAGCTGTTAGTTTTAAAATTCAAAAACATAAATGCATTAAGTTAAGACGGATAAATAGGATATCTCTTTAACTGATAAATAAAATTATAACTTTAGTGTTCAAAACATAAATATCTATTTATCTCTAAATCTGTTTTTGTCACTCTATTTTTTCCTCCTTTGATTTGTTTTGCGTATTTCTTGCTTTATAACAAACAAAGAACTAAATATATATTTTTCACTCATTCACATGATGAGTACGTGGGCAAACAAGAAGCAGCAAAAATATATCCTCTTTCAAAACATGATAACTATCAGATTGCGATGCCACCATAAAAAAAGAAATAGATATAGCTTATTTTAATTTCTAAATTTCTCAATGTATAATACTTGCACTTCCTATTTTTTTTTCTCTTCCAAAAAAGTTGATTTGTCTTTTAATCCTTCTTAAAAAATATCAAAACAACTCTCATGTACTATTCATAATACTTTTAACTTTTTACTTTGACTCATTAATACTAAAGATAAGATTTTTTACATTGTTACACTTTCACATAATGGAAAAAAAGGAATCACATTAATGAAACGTGATTCTTCATACGTTAGAATTATTAACATTAGCAGAAATTTCATTATTCACATTGATGTTTCACTTATTTTTAATATACTAAGAAGAATTGCTTAGGAAGAAGTGTTATTTGCTTCTTATAACTTATAAAATAATTATTTTTCAGCGCTATTTTGTGCATCTCACGGATATTGTACTTGCATAAATTTAAAAAAATATAAAATCTACGTATTATTTTCTTATTTTAAATCAAGACAAGATAAATAAATAGTATAATTACTTAGTTAAATATGATATATGTCCTTTGAATACGATAAATAAACAATATAATAAAATAGGACCTTTATATATAATATTATACAATATGACTTTTGAATACAATCTATATCTATTGAATTACATGCAATAAATTTACATACTTGAAAACATGGTTAGATCAATAGAAGTTATCTACAATAATTTTTTTTGTTTAAAAAAACATAGTTGTAAAGCAAAAATAAATCTTGCATTTAATCCATCCCAATGAAAGAAATTAACAACTCAAATTCAAATATAATATAATAAATTGTGTAACTTACAAGTTACATTTACAGAAGTTGATTTTATCATGTGTTTTTTTTAGTAAAATAATAACCAATTTTGTTGGCAAATTTATTTAAGACTATATGGATGAATAATATAAAAGATTAAATTTGTTCAAACATTAACGTGGTTAATTTTTTTTTTAATGACGTGGTCGTAAAATGTAGTACTTCTAAACTTATATAATTAGTTGATTAGATAATCAGTCATGAAAGTTGAATTTTTAATTTTGATATTAAATTTTCAATTAATTCAATTAGACATTTTAAGTATAATTTATCCTTTATTTTTGGGTCATTATTTTTCTTATTTTATAATTTAATCTTTATCCTAATTACTATTCTAATCTATTGAACATTTTGAATTTTATGATGAGTGCAATTTTCTTTATTAATGACCCATTTTATTCATAATAATTAATTATTGAAAGTTAGTATGAAAAATTGGATCATTCTTCTCATAAATATACCATTTTCAACTATTTATACATAAAATTATTACATATTAATAATATTTTCGAGCATTCAAAAGAGGTGTTTAACTATTCAAAAAAATCTGTCTATTTCAATTTCTTACAGTTCTATAAAAGAAAAATGATTTTGTATTTTTTATTATTTAAATATATTCTTTCACTTTATTCACTCTTTGTCTATTCACCAACATATTAAACACACATTCTATCCATAAAATCATAAAAAAAATATAATACATAGAAAATATACCCAAAACATTATTGAGGGACGGGTGAGTTGGATGCCACTATTATTATTGTCTTGATAAATTCCAGAGGAAAAAAACATAAATAATTTCCCATAAATCTTTATATATTTTTTGATTGAAATTAAGATGAACATTTACCACTTTATAAAATAATAAGTTTGTGTTGAAATTGAGATGAACATTTGTTACCTATAAAAATAATCAGTTACTTTTTTCTAAAAATATATCAATGAATTTGATGATAATAATTCAAACAATTAGGTCAATATTGTTGTGAGAGTTATTCAATTTAAACAATAACATTTTTTTTTGAAAAAAAAGTTACATTAATATCATATGTATATTAGTTAACTATATGTGAATTGGTTATGAAATCAATTCTTAAAAATTTATAAGAATTATTTTAAATAAAATTGAATTTTATTGCACATAATATTAGATCTTAGGATAATTTTAAGTAATCAAGTGGTCGCTTCTTTTCATTTGTTAGGTTACGAGAACCTTAAAAGTAAAAGTGAAAATTGGAAATGCTTTAAAAAATAAAAAAAATAACTAAAAAATACTATACATCTAATTTTTACTATAATTTTAACTTTTTACCATTTTTAAAATTTCAAATTTTGTTACTAGTTAACTATTGTACCTTTTCTTAAAAAAATGTTCCTAAATTATAGGAACACATTTAGAAAATAATTGAATTATCTAGTTAAAAAATTTAGAGTTTTTATGATATAATTATTTTATAATTTATTTACAAAATAACTAAAAAAACTCAAGTAGTTGCTTGTGCTTTTTTTTTTTTTTTGGATTTTCATATTTGTTGGTTACAAAAATTTATTATTGTGTCTATCAATCAAAAATGTATAAATTGTTATAGCGCTTTCAAAAAGTCAAATTAAAAGAAAACAAGACTAATTAAAAAATAGAATAACTAAAGCTGTTAGAGCGCTTTCAAAAAGTCAAATTAAAAGAAAACAAGACTAATTAAAAAATAGAATAACTAAAGTCAAAATATCAACTAAGATGAAGATGAGTACAAGGAAAAAAATATAGAATAATTAAAAGTAAAAAAATTAATGCCACATGCTCCAAATTAAGGTGCGACCTGATTATGATTCAAATTGTATTTTTAAAAAAGGCTTGAGTATTTGTTATATTCACAAAAAATAAAATCTAATAATAAAAAAAGTAAATAAATATTCATATTTTTTTACGCAACAATTTGGATGGACTTTTCCTCCTATGATATATAAGATTATTTATATTTAATAAATAATAAAATGATAAAATTATTGATATGACCAATCTAAGCCTATATATATTCGAAGCAAGGGCGAAAACACCCAAAGAAACTAAGTAGCAATGCATATATCATGTGAAAATTTTAAATAAAAAGTTTCTACAAGTAAATTTATATATATATTTTTTAAAAAAAGTACACTAAAAAGAAAATAGAATTAATAAGTTAAAATTAGTAGAGTATTTGATTTTTGTCCAAGGAGAAATAATAAGAAAAATTAAATTTATCTTGATAAAAGTTCAACATAAGGTATTTTTTATAAATGTAGTTTTATTATAGTTATAGAAATAATATTTGATATTCTAAAAAAGAAAATTGTGTACTAATAATATTAATTTTACATTCTCAAATAAATAATTGATACTTTTTAAAGATATTAACAAGTTAATATTAAAATTTAATTAATTTTAATTTAAACCACAGTTATCTTTTATAATATTCTTTGCAACGCGCCGCGCGTGCAGTTTCCTAGTAAGTAATATTAACAAATGTTACAAACTTACCTAAAGATATTAATGATTTATTTTATATGTCTAAAGTTTAATAATGTAAAAAGGTTATTTCGAGTCGGATAGTATATTACATTCTTGTGTGTATAAGATACTAATATAGTATAACAAATCTAAGACGAAGTATATTATCTAAAAATCTAAAACAAAACAAAACAAAAAGATAGAAACTGTCTAATATTGGTTATTCGTGCAAAAAGAAAAAAAAAACATATTATGAATATTATTTAAATTTGATTATCAAACTAGATACCCCATGAATTTTGTATTTAGCTTGAGACGAAGAACCATAGGGTTCAATCAGTATGTTTAAGCTGTACTGATTTGAAAACTTGTACAAGTTCTTTTAGTAGGTATAATTGGGATTATTTGGGAATAGCTAGACAAAGCTATATATACAAGGTTTGGGGAAGATTGAAGATTATTTGGATTAGTGTGGAGTCAAAATTCAAAGTTGAAATCGATTTGAAATACATTACCATGTTTATCTATCATATACGATATACCGAAAATATATAAATAAACATTAAAAAAGATATACTCGAATATAAAATGATATATATGGAAGTTACTTTAACATGAAAGATATACAAATGACCTAGTGTTTTGAATTTTCAAAATTTTGATAGTATTAGAATTCCATCGTTCTCACCAAGAGAGAAAGGAAATCGTCGATGGCCAGACGGTGGTGGGAGGAGATACGATGGTTCATTTGGCTATAGTATATGAGAGGGTGTTTTTTCTGACTCTTCACATGGCTGCTACAATATTTTGTCTGCCATTACTTCTTGTCTTTTCACTACCATCCTCTTTTGGTGTTTTTCCTATTTTATCGTTTTCTGCAATAGCTGCTCACACATCTAAGTTGTGCAATGCGTATGTATATGTATCTATCTATCTATTTATATAAACACAAGCCCCTGCTTTACTCAAAAACCAGAAATGGGAGTTGACTTGTGAACACATGAATCGAATCATCACCCTTAGCTTATGGTTTTTTAAGTAATTAAATTAAAGCAAATCATGAAGAATAATATGAAAAAATCCAAATTATAAAGAAAGATATAGAGACCATAATTACAAACCAATACCATTAAATGATCATGGTTCACAAAAATGTACAAAGTGTGTAGATGGTGTATACTTTATCCTAAACACACACATATATATAGTGTTCATATTGATAAACTGATTAATTGAATGATATAACTACTTTTATGATGATATATAGCAAATATAAAGAAATCCAGCAATTTCCGTATGAACAATGATTACGTAAGGTTGATAGCTAAACAGAAAGGTAACATCAAATACAATATTTCAGACTAGATCAAATGTATAGTTACTTGTCCAGATAAATAACTTGTTTTATTGTTAGGTGTTGACAAAAAGATTAATAGCCCGGTGCTATCGCTTTCAGTTTTAATTATTGGTACAGCATAGGCAATAAACAAAAGTTAATAAGTAGCCCATAAT
>JAOTQJ010042272.1:0-15091 GCA_025642045.1 Solanum sejunctum
CGTATCATTTGGCATGAAACATAGATCTCTCCTTGGTACATAAAGGCATTTGTCAACTTTGACACCACTATTAACCATGTCTCCACTCTTTTACATGTTCATATGATTCCATACATAGTCACTTTCAAATTTTCATACATGCTTGGATACCAAGTTACATGAGTTCCTATTACAAAATAAAGTTCACGAGTTGTTACATTTCATACGCATTTCATCATTTGTGTAATGCACTCTTTTCATTGTCATGTTTCTTGTGTGATTGTCCATCTATCACATGCTACGTATACAATCCTAGAATTCCAATATTGTGGCCACCAAAATAATTATCTCAAAGGTAATTAAAAGATAAAGTATATAGTTTTTGGTAGGTGGTAGCCCGAGGGGTGAAGATAGCACCTAGCCAAGGACGATCCTATCAACGGGGGGTAGCCCGAGGGGCTGAGTATAACCTAGCCAGGGACGAACCCAATACAGTTTCACCATTGATCAATTAGTCATTTGTTTTACAGTTGTGCACAGATTATACAGTAAAGGTAAAGTAATATAAAGGACATAAAGTACAAAATTCCACAGTATAACTAAGGATGGTCCATATTCTACCACAAATGCATAAATTCATTTGAGTTGTTACTTTATATACAATATATCTTGCCTTACATATTCAGTATATTATCTCGTACTGACGTTCCATACGGGGGACCTGCATTTCATGCTACAGGTATAGGTGCTAGTAGATCTCCCAAGTAGGAGTACAAGACATTCAGCGGTTGTTACTAAGATCTAGGTCGCTTCGGGGCTTTGTGCATGTCTAGAGGTTATATGTTTATATTGTACAGATAATTGAGGTGGGGCCTATTCCAACCCTTATCAGATGTTTTTCTTTATCTAGAGGCTTTGTAGACTATGTAAAGTACAATGTGGTCATGTCTCATACTTAAAATACCGTGGCCCCAATGGCCTAGTCATATGCATTTTCTTTTGACTGGTTATCACTATTTATCTTCTTAAAGGCATGTCAAACGCAGAAACTCCTTATAGTGTGTATAGATAGCGTATAGTTACAGGTTGGTTCTCCCAAGCCTTATCGGCTATGGTTGCCAGTCCACCCTAACCGGACTTTAGGGCATGACAATATGTTATAATACAGACGAGTTTTTAAAATTGAGCCCGTCTATATATCCTTGGACTTATGAATTAGGCTGCTTGTAGTTTGACTCTATCAGTTGAAGGGGAAATCTCTTATTCTGAGATGACCTCTAGTTCAGGAGGAGTGACAAACAAATCGAATTATGAAAATAGGCTTGCAACCTCTTAATCATAAATATAGAGCTCTTCACATTCATAATTGAGAATTTATATGGACATAATTTCAAAATTCTTAATATATTATCACTCGGATTAGAAGATTGCCTCCGGTGAGAGTTGAGATCACCTGGATGCAAAACTGAAAACTAACGGGCTCACAGAAATACCCACATGCTTTCTGACAGGGGTGTGGTTGAATTGTAGTGGTAGTCTCTTCCCAGCTCATGTCCGAAGGGTTTGACGCTCCCCTTTCAGATTATGTCCCAGCTCGCTGCTAAGAAAAAGTTTCATGTTGTGCTGCATTCTACTTGATGACGTCCACACCTCTGATTTATTTTAAGAATTCATTCTTTTGATACTCTCGATATAACTAAACAAAATGTTAGTAAAATCACAATTTGAGTTAGAGATGGCATTTTTTACCATATTGGATATGTACTCCTCGACGTGATAAATAAGGAATTAATATGAAGCAATCATTGTATAGCCCTTTCGGCAACTTGAAAATAAAATAGCCTTGTCGGTGATGATCATGCAATGGTCCTCTCGGCAACTGAATAATGAAATGGCCTTGTCGGCGAAAAATATGCAATGGCCCTCTCGGCAACTGAAAAATAAGATAGCTTTATCGATGATGAATATGCAATGGCCTTCTTGGCAACTGAAAAATAAAATAGCCTTACCGGTGTTGAATATGCAATGGCCCTCTCGGCAACTGAAAAGTAAAATGGCCTGTTGGTGATGAATATGCAATGGCCCTTTCGACAACTGTAAAATAAAATAGCCTTGTCGATGATGAATATGCAACGATCCTCTCAACAACTGAAAAATAAATTGGTCTTGACGACGATGAATATACAATGGCCCTCTCAGCAGTTGAAAAATAAAATGGTCTTCTGGGAGCAACTGACAAATAAAATAACTTGCTGAGGATTTGAGTGAGATGGAACTGTTTACGCCTTGGATGTTCTCTTGTAGATAAGATCTGTAAAAATTTCCCTGCATTCATAAAAAATTTCTTAGTTTCAACTCGAACTGATGTATGTTGATCCTTCGGTTGTCTGCTGCTCGTATTGTCCTCCAATGAACTACTTTGATCTCCCACATCTTGGTAGACAAAAGACAGAAAATACACATTTTGACAAAATATGTTAAAAATGACAAATTTGGAAAAGGTCTTTGAGAAGAAATCACTGTCAATTATCATGTTACGGAAAGCTTAGATGAACATGTTCGGCTTCTGATATAGATTCCTTGATATGACGCGGTTGTCTCTGAATTCTTGATCAGGCTAAGAATCCTTAAGGCGATATTCAGACTTGTGACGATGCTTAGCAAAATTTTGAGTGCAATCTATTTTTGTCTCAGTTTAAATGTTGTCAAGGATCGACAGCTTGTCAAAAACGTCTTGAGAATTTTTGAAATCTTTCTAAAAAATTCTATCCCAGTTAAAGTTTTACCATGCTCTAAACTTTGATTTGTTGAAAAGGGACCTCTTTGTTCATAATTTTTGAGCTCCTCTCAAAAACTTCTATCTGAGTTTCTTTATGGGAGTATGACCGAGCCGTTGTAGCACCTATGTATCCCATTAGGGCAGAAATTAGGCTAAACATAGTTTCCCCCTTAGGAGGTAGAGAAAAATACAAATTTAAAATAAGAAAATGATCGAGGCCGTCATAGGCCGCCTACGTATCTCATTCTTGAGAATTCAGATCAAATGTAGTTCTAAAATAAAAAGGATAATGAAGGGGATAAGGGGATGACTGAGGCCGACATAGGCTGCCTACGTATCTCATTCTTGAAAATTCAGGTCAAATGTAGTCCATTACATAGGGAGAAATAAAATAAAATGCAAAAACTAAATTGTGCAATTACAAAGGAGAAAAAAAGGTAGAAGCGAACTCTAAATCTTCGGACGTAACATCTTTTGAGAGCATCTGAATTGATTGGTCTTGGCCACTCTTGACCATCCATCTCTCACAAAATTAACGCTCCTCCTGACAACACTTTGTGAATTATGTACGTTCCTTGCAATTTTGGTGTGAACTTTCCTTTGTATTCATTTTGACTGGGAAAGATACGTTTAAGCACCAATTGTCCGACCTTGAATATTTGAGGTCTTACCCTCTTGTTGAAGGCGTGAATCATCTTTTGTTGATATAATTGACCATGGTAAATAGTCATCATCCTCTTTTCATCAATTAAATCAAAATATTCAATTCGATTGCGAACCCAATCGACATCACTCAACTTGGCTTCTTGAATAGTTCTCAACGATGGTATTTTTACTTCGGTCTATATTACTACTTCTGTTCCATATACCAACAGGCATGGGGTTGCCCCACTGTATGTTCTACTAGTCATGCGATATCCCAACAGAGCATAAGGTAGCATTTTGTGCCATCTTCGGTGTCTGACAATCATTTTTCTTAAAATCTTCTTGATATTCTTGTTGGCGGCTTTGACAGCTCTATTCATTTGAGGATGATACACTATTGAATTCAGATGATTGATCTCAAATTGCTCACATATCTCTTTCATTAAGTTACTGTTGAGATTTGCTCCATTATCGATGATGATGGAATTCGGTTTGCCAAATCGACATATCAAATTATTGCGCACAAAATCAACCACCACTTTCCTTGTCACGGATTTGTAGGAGGCTTCCTCTACCTATTTAGTAAAGTAGTCAATGGCAACCAAAATAAATCTATGACCATTAGAAGTCGCTGGCTCTATCGGACAGATAAAATCCATGCCCAAGCTACAAACGACCAAGGAGAACTCATAGCTTTAAGTTTGTGAGGAGGGACATGAATCAAATCACCGTGTATTTGACACTGATAGCATTTTTGCACAAACTTACAACAGTCGTACTTTCTAGTCATCCAAAAATAACCGACTCGAAGGATTTTCTTTGCTAGAGTGAGTCCATTCATATGAGTTCCACAGACCCCGGCATGTACTTGTTCAACAAGCTTCATGGGTTTTGCAGTGTCAATGCATCTAAGGAGACCTAGATCTGGAGTCCTCCAGTAAAGGATTTCCTCACTCAGAAAGAAATTATTTGCTTTCCATCATATAATTTTCTTCTGATCGGAAGTAGCATCTTTAGGATAAGTTTTGATCTCTAAATACTTTTTTATGTCAAAATACCAAGGCTTTCCCTCTGGTTTCGTCTCAATATGCAAACAATGGGCCGGTTTCTCCTTTAAATCTATCTCTAAAGGATTAATATACGTCGTATCCGGATGTTGAATCATTGAAAAAATGGTTGCAAGGGAATCGGTGAACTCATTCTGTATCCTTGGCATGTGCTTGAATTCGATCTTTTGAAATCTTATACACAACTTTTGTACCAAGTGCACATATGGTATGATCTTCGGGTTCTTCACAACCCATTCTCCCTGAACCTGATGAATCAGTAAATCTAAGTCTTCAGTGACCCGTAACTCTTGGACATTCATGTCTATGGCCATCCTCAAGCCCAAAATGCAAGCTTCCTACTCAGCCATATTAGTAGTACAACAAAATCAAAGTTTTGCGACCATCGGTGATGTTCGGATTCTGATACTAAGACTATTCCATTGCCACTACTTTAGCAATTTGGGCCTCGTCAAAGAACATTCACCAGCCCGGGTATGCCTCGAAGATGTCTTCTTCTGCAAATGATATTTCTTCATCGGGAAAGTAGATTTTGAGTGGTTCATACTCATTGTCAACGGGATTTTTTGCAAGATGGTCAGCTAAATCCTGTTCTTTAATTGCTTGCTGAGTCACATACATGATGTCGAACTCGCACAACAATATTTGCCACTTGGCTAGTATTCTAGTCGGCATTGCTCTCTAAAAGATATATCTTAAAGGATCCATCTTTAAAATGAGGTATGTAATGTAGGAAGACAATTAGTGTCTCAACTTTTGAGCAACCCAAGTCAAAGTATAACAAGTCTTCTCTAAACAAGTATATCGAGCTTCATATGGGGTGAATTTCTTACTTAAATAGTAGATTGCTCGTTCCTTCTTCCTGATTTCATCATGCTAGCCCAGCACATACTCGAATGCATTATCAAAATTTGACAAATACAATTATAGTGGACTTCCTTCTCGCGGAGGTACCAGTACCAGTAGATTAGACAAATAGCTTTTGATAGTATCAAAAGCAGCCTGGTATTCTTCATTCCAGTTTGTCAATGCACTCTTTTTTAATATCCTGAAGATAGGTTCACAAATTAACGTAGATTGGGCTATAAACTGACTAGTGTAATTTAATATCCCCAAGAAACTTATGACTTCTCTCTTCGTCTTTGGAGGGGCAAATCCTGAATTGCTTTGATCTTGGAAGAGTCGAGCTCAATACCTTTTCGACTGACTATAAATCCTAATAGCTTACCGACGGGCACCCCAAAAGCGCATTTGGCAGGATTCAGCTTCAAGTTATACCTTTACAGGCGGTCAAAGAACCTCTTCAAATGAGTCAGATGATCCGAACTCTCGCGGGATTTGATATGACATCATCCACATACATCTTAATCTCTTTATGAATCATGTCATGGAAAATAGTTATCATAGCTCTCATATAAGTAGCTCCCGTATTTTTGAGGCCAAATAGCATCACACGATGGTGGTACACACCACAGGGTGTGATAAAAGCTGTCTTTTCTGTATCCTTCTCATCCATTAGAATTTTATGATGTCCTGTAAAGCAATCCACGAATAATTGTATCTCATGTTTAGCACAATTGTCAATGAGAATGTGGATGTTTGGAAATGGGAAATCATCCTTGGGGATGGCTTTATTGGGATCTCTGTAATCGACACAGATCCTGATTTTTCCGTCCTTCTTGGGTACTAGAACAATATTGGCCAACCAAGTGGGGTACTGTGTCACCTCTACCACCTTAGATTGTATTTGTTGTATAACTTCTTCTTGATTTTCAAACTCAAATCCAATTTGAAATTTTGAGTCTTTTGTTTTACTTGAATGAATTCTGGGTTGATTGGCAATTTGTGAGAGACAATATCAGTACTCAGACCTGGCATATCCTCATAGGACCAAGCAAACATGTCCATGTATTCTCTGAGCAAACTAATAAGTTCCCCCTTTTGAGCATCCTTCAAATGGACACTGATTATGGCTTTCTTAACACACTCTTCATCTCCCAGATTCATTGTCTCAGTCTCGTCTAGATTAGGCTTATCTTGACTCTCAAATTGTCTCAATTTCTGGGCAAGGTGTTTGGGTACTATGGTTCTTTCATTGTATTCCTCAAATTCATTGTCATCTACTTCATTTTGTTCATTCAGTTCTTGACATGACATGACATTGGCAGGTTCAAAATTACTTAAACTAAAATCATAAAAAGACATAGTTAGATAAAAAGTAATTGAAATGATAAGACAACTATTAAGTATGATTTGAAATAAATGGAGGCTTTCATTTAAATAAAAGTGCAAACTTTGGCCATGACCAAGGGTCAATCTGTCTTTGAGATATTACGAGAGAAATTAAAATGAAATCAAACAGGAGTAAAATTGCAAAGTAAAAGATGGGTCACGGGCCTCCGCCATACTGCCACCTATTTTTAAATGAGTAATTTAGCAATTCTTCGTCTACCAAGACAAATAGGGGATAAACAGTGAGGTGGATGTCTCTCTCAACTCTTGATCATCCGATTCTGCACCTTAAACACTTGACATTTGATCTGTTTTATCATCATCAATTACATCAACTTCTTCAAATAAGTCCCAAATCCCTCCCCCAAGACCATCGTCACCAATGCATTCTTGTACTAGAAATGACTGATATAGATGCAATATTGGCTGGGCCAAGGCTCGATCACCCTTCTAATTATGCATCTCCCACTCATCTTACTCCAAGATAGTGTATCTTAGGCCAAATCATGAATATTTTGCTAGCAATAGAATAGGCTCGGTAATACCCTGCAAGTGATTCCTTAGCCCAAAACCAGGTTTAAATCAGTTCCTCAACATCATTGTGGCTATCATCTTATAAATAACAGGCATAGGAGGTCCCGACATCCAGTCATCTTCGGTAGCGTTCACTATTTCAATTGTGTAGAAATCCTTTAGTGACATTATCAGTGATGGGAGAATACACTTTCGAATGGCTTCCCTCACCATAAATAACTACCTTGTGTTCATCCTAAATGAACTTCATCATTTGGTGGAGGGTAGAAGGCACAACTCCCGCTATATGGATCTAAGGTCTTCCCAACAACATGTTATAGCGGGTAGTTATGTCCATCACTTGAAATTTGGCAACGAACTCAGTGAGTCCCACACAAATTATTAGATTCACTGCACCCAGTGTATCCTTTTGACCACCGTCAAACGCTCTCATATTAACTCGACTTTGCTAGATTTTCCCCATATCGTAGTTCAACTGCTTAAGCGTGGTTAGAGGGAAAATATTCAGTCTAGATCCATCATTGATCAAGACATAATTTAGGATCATATCTCGACACTTGATTGTAATATAAAGCGCCTTATTATGCATTGCTCCCTCGAATGGTAGCTCTTCACTACCAAAACTTATGCGATGACCCTGGATATTCTGGCTTATCATGGCTGCTAGATTATCATTGTCTGTTCCTACAGGCACATAAGTGTCCTCCAATGCTCTCATTAGTGCTTGTCTATAGCATTTTAAATTCATCAGTAGTGCCCATACAGACATCTGGGCAAGTATCTTCTCCAAGTGTTTCATGATAGAGTACTCCTGAGGCCGCATTCTTCCCCAAAATTCTTCTGCCTCGGCTTCACTTATCGGCCTTTGAGATTTTCTACCTGCTTCCTGAGTCGATTTTCCTGCATCGATAATATTGATCTCAACCTTCTTGTTAGAAATTATTTTTGGTGCCACAACAATCACTTCATAAGGTATTAAAATCTCCATCTTTGGCTTCTCGGTGATACTTAAAGATACCACACTTTTCTCTAAACTTGCAGTGCCATCTGGCACTATCTTCTTAGCTGTACACTAATTTTTGCTCTCTCAATTGTACCGGCAATGTTTCTCCCATGATCAGGTAAAGGATTCTTATTGATATTGGGAGCGATAGTTTGAAGAACAACCATGTCATGATCAATTAAATCTTAGATTTTATGCTTCAAATTTATGCAATCTTCAATATCATGTCCAACACTGTCAGAGTGGTAAGGACAAGTCTGATCACTCCTAAAGAAATGAGAATTGGTCTCCATGGCTCTCGGAGGGACAGGCTGAATCAATCCCACAGCTGATAATCTTTCAAATAACTTTGTCCGACTTTCAGCGAGTTGAGTGAACACCCTAGAGGGTTTTTTATCTGTATTTGGGTGAGGAGTGTTATCGTTATTTTGTGGGGGTGGAGGCATTCGGTGGTAATTGGGATGGTTTTGGAGGGGTATAGGGGTTTGGAATCTTGGGTATGAAGGTGTTTAGTAATTTGACAGTGGGATTTGGGAATTTGGGATTGGGTGATTGGTAGAAGGATTCTGATAAGTTGGTCGAATATGGGAGCAACTTGTCAGTGGAGATTGGTAATTTGGGATGATGTTTCGACATTGTGGGGAGTGACAATGGGAAGGAGGGGTTAGGTAATTTATGGGTGAAGGGTGATATCCTGGTTGAGCATGAAAGTCAGGGGATGAACTTGGGGTAGATTGAACATGGATTTGAGAGGGAGCGGACTTTCTGGGGTGGCTGCTAGGAGTTCTCTTTTTATCTTGCACGTCGGAGACAGCTGACACTTCTTCTTTCTTTTTCCTCAACTTCCTGGACATTTCAGCTGGACTAGATATACAGGTGATCTTGCCCATTTTGAGCCCATCTTCGATATTCTCACCAATCTTAATTATGTCTACGAATTTCGCTCCAATGAGCAGCATCATTCTTTCATACAATTCTAGCTCCTGGGAGCACACAAACACTTCGATAATCTTTTTTTCATTCATAGGAGGACATACTCTAGTTGTATTTTTTCTCCATCTATAGGCATATTCCCGATAACTCTCGATTGACTTCTGTCTGATCTTCTCCGATAAATAGTGGTCTGGCACGATTTCAATATTATAAACAAAACTTTTGACTAAATCTTTGGCCATGGCACTCCAACAGGCCCATTGGTTTGTTTCCTGGGAAGTAAACCATTCTAGGGCCTCCCAGCTCAGACTTCGGCTAAAAAGCCCCATCAGTAACACTTCATTTTTTCCGACATTCACTAGCTAATCACAATATGCTCTCAAATGAGCTAGAGGATTTCCGCTTTTGTTGAATGTGTCGAACTTTAGTATTTTGAACCCTTCTGGAAGGTTCAGATTTGGGTGTTTGGACAAATTCTCATAATCTAACCTTGTAACATCAGGCTCACGGCGAAATTACTTTATAGCTTTTGCAATTTCTTCCCTTATATCCAATTTGACCATCTCCTCCTTGGCCTTTCATTCTTTCTCTTTCTCCTCATAATGGTCAACATTGGAGTAAGTGGCGTGAGAAATTTATGGATTGGTAAGGACTAGGACATGAAAGGGGATATTAGGAGGCACAATTTGGGTGGCGGGTGGGTTGTATTGGTCTGGGGCTTGGCTTTTAGGAGGGATTATCTGGGGGTGGGTAACATGGGCAATTTGAGAGGATTTGCAGGCTTGGGCAATATTTGAGTTTTGGAGAAGGGGTGGTTGTTGCGGAAAAAGATTAGAGGGTCCTGCATCGAGGATAGTTAAGTCGACGATGGCAGAACTTGAACGGGGGTAATTGGTGGATTTGCTGAGATAGGGATATGTTGATGAGATAGATTAGGAGGAAAAAAATGATATGGAGGCCTCCCGTCGTCTGGACCGGGAAGATCAGTGATGACCAAATTTATTAATTCTTAAGTCTTCTTCATGTCCATTTTCACGTCAACAATCTATTGTATCAGTTATACTATCAATTTGCTCTGTTGTACAATAATGGGATCTGTCACAGTGATCTCGGTCAGGCTTGTATCATCATTATTGTCTGTCATTTTTCTTTTTCACTGGTTTTGATCAGGAGAGGGATCTTTATGGGCTTTGGATCTAGTGAAATAAGGGTGGTCGGCCAGCTTTATCAATATAGATCAATTCTAGATTATCTGTAAAAAAATTACTCAAAAGCAAACATGTTAGTTTCTTCATATTAGTAGGTAATGTAAAATAACATACATATATCAATAAGCACACAATTATTGCTTTATTTGAGAGTAAACTAGCCCACGAATACGCGAGATATGGCAAATAGGCAGAACTTTGCCTATATGATTTTAGAAATAGTGGATCAAGGTCTTCTTATATTGTTGATAATGTAGACAGAAAAAAAAATAAGCTTTTGGAAAGATAAGAGCCGAGCCTAAAAGTCTACCTACTTATCTCACAAAATGAGAAACCAGGCCCTATGTAGTTCGAGGATATAAGGGATAGTTTCATTCCAAAAGACTTTATTACACGAGAAATGAAAATACAGAATAGAAAGATTGCCAAGAAACATAAAATGTCTTTATTGAGACTTCTTTTGCTGATTTGTAGATTTCCTTCTTCATGCTTGATTTGAATCACTCTTTTGGAGGGACATCAACCTCAACTTCTTTGGCTTCTTTGCTTGGTCCTGGGAGGCACAATGGGGATTCTTCTGCTTCAGCCTAGCTATCTCCTCCAGGGTGGCCTCAAGCTCCACCTCTACTTCTGTGTTTTGAGTTATGATGTTCCCAAGATATCCCCCCCAAAGTAAATGAATATTCTTCGAGTATTTGACTTGCCTTACTCAGGCTTGGCCTTTTATCCTCGACATTTCTCATTTCTCCATCAGTCTCTGCTATTTTAGCAAATATCATTTTGGTAGCCTGACTCACTTCCTCATCTTCCGGAACCTCTTGGGTGGCCTTTCCTAGCATCCTTGTCAATATGCCTTCAGCATTCTTAGCATTTTGGTTTTTTTCCATCCTGACCGCAAATCCAACCTTCCTAAGATGGAAGAGTGAAAGCTTAAAAGTGGGTTAAGAAATTCGAACTTGTTGAGAAATTTAAGACTCTAAGAATTATTTGGTCGCATATTTGATAGTGACAACGATTTATGCCTAGGTGGTTCTAGCAAATTTCAAAAGGAATGGGCTAGCACCTTACCCAAATAAAGCGACATAATCATACAAGCGGTTATAATAAAGTAGCACAGAAATAGTTATTGCGTGTCCTAAATGCAGGTGGCCTTTTTATGTCAGGGGTAGGCCTATCGAATTGAAGAATGTGTATTAATTTAAAGGCAATTCATTATCCCCAATGTAATTTCTTTTACAAAATAAAATGCTTTCAAGATTTATTAAAAAAAAATACATCAAAGGTTCCTACAAAACATAAAGATACATCCCCAAACTTTAAAAAGAAGAAAGTACAAAAATGAAAACAATCCCATGCAGGGGACAACAAAACTTTAGAGTGCTTTGGCTCTCTTGCTGACCCTTGCCATTTTAGCTATTTCAACCTCCTGCCACATGAAGTATCTGTCTTCCCACAAATAGTCCCTTGCCAACTGGACCCCTTATTCATGATTGGCTTCCCCCGCAATCTGAATTTGTTGCTCCATGTAATCATCTAGCCCAATTATGCATTGTCTCGCTCTATGAGCTCCTGCCTAAGTTGTTCTATAACCTTAGCATCCTCCAAGTGTCGACACTGATGGGTCAAATAATTTTTCTAATACTTCTTTCAGAGTCGATGAAGTAAGACTTGACTATTGGCTTCAACGTCCTTAATATAACAGGGTACATTTGGGCCAAGTTTGATTGTTCCAGTAAGATTCTTCTTCAACGACTCCTTAAACGTACCACTACACTTAGCATTAAACCTGTTGGGAACTTTATCTCCCGCCACACTCTGAGTTTTTCATTCTCAGGTCATCATCCTAGTGAAGGATACCTGATCGTCTTTGTGATCTGTCGTGAATTTCTTAATATCTCCTGTCTGAGAAATGACTTGCTCACAACCTAACTGCTTGAGAACTCGACCGGGAGCATATAGTCGGATGCATCTAAGTCTGGCAAATACCAAGAAAGGAAATTCCTTACTCCGAATTACAATGTCACACATAGCAACGTCATAAATGGACCATTGTATATCTTTTTCTCGCAAACTATTCATATTGGCATCCAGAACTGTTTTCCATTTCTTGCTTTGAAATATTTGAGGTGTAACCACCAACTGTGAGAAGCGAATTGATCATTTCGACATTTTGGATCGAGTTCAGCGGGGTTGTGAATTTTGAGTAAGTGTTTCATCATCCACGAATGAAGTATCAGGTTGCAACCATGAAAGAATCGACTTCCATTCTGACATTTATCCAAAGCCCTGTAAATATCTGCGAGAATCATAGGTGCTAAGGTGTAATACTTGGTCGATGTCCCATATTTAACCCCGTAGAAGATGGTATGAGTGACCATTATCATGGTTGGGTGAATGGCATGCCCTAAATTTTGGGAAAAAACCATGGTCCCCAACAAGCATACCGCGAAAACAAAAGGTCGTTTTTCTTTCCAAGCTTGTTCGGAAGTAAATTCCCCTTTAAACTTTTCATAGTCGTTAACGTGTCCGAATTGGTAGTACAATTTTTGGAGTGGGATGTTTGGTCCTTTGAGCCTTATCCATTCAATATCGACTGACGAGAGTGCTTCCTTGATCTCCTTTGGACCCCACACTTTGGGAATTAGGATGTCATCATCTGGCTTAGACTTTCTCTTGTTGCATATGTCTACACTTTCGTAACTTGCCAACACTTCTTTTAGGATAGGAGTTAATTCAACGTCTCTGAAATGGAATACCATACAATCACTATCCCAAAACTTAATCATCGCACAATTAAATCCGACTAAGCTTCCATTTCCATTAAAGGGGGGAGATAGCCTATGTGCTTTTGAACCTCCTTTTTGTCGCACTCATTCATTTTTGCCCACCATACCTTGAGAAAGGGATGAGGTTGAGTCTCCACTTTGGTCTTTAAGGGTTCATAAACTTGAGCCATCCTACAAGAAAAGACAAACAGGTTAAATTCCCCCCACCCAAGTGATAATGAGTTGTTTAAATCACTACATATCCTTCAATTAAAATATATAGGTATGGTCGTCTTATTGATCGTGGGCCAAATAGACTGGGGGTGGCTACTAAAGGGCCCAATACCCCCTTGGGTATTGGGTCGGCCTAGGTAAATGATCCTGAAAGGATTTTGGGTTCCCCTTTGTACTAGGTGTCTAGGAGTGCGTTTCGAATGGACCGAAAACCCAGAAAGACAACCTGGGCTGGAAATCGTGACAAACATTGGACATCTTACGAACCAATAAATTGACACTTATTCCGAAAAAGGGTTAAGTATTTGGAAGTCCGGCTGCGGGTTCGCAAAATCATTCTTCCAAATACAAAAATATGACAGAAAGTGCTATGACATGCAAATGACAATTAATATCTAAAATTAAACAAATAAAACAGATAAGGAATAAAAAGGCAATTATTAATTATTACAACCCGAATAATTAGTCAAATAAATTCTAATCTAATGGTTAGAACCTAATTAACATCCCAGCAGAGTCGCCATTTCTGTTAATTAAAAAATTTGACTTTAATTTTGAAAAATTCAATTTAATACTTAATTTATTTAAGTATAAACTAAACTTCTGAGATTTTAAAGAGAAGAGTCGTCACCTAATTTTAAGGATAATTAGAAAATCGATAAATATTTTAAAAGACCTAACAGAAAAAATTCTTTAAAATATACTAAAGAAAAGGTTGGGGTTCAATTTTCACTTTGAGAAGAATTTTATCACTCAGAATGGCCGTCAACATGCGATTGACCGATGATTAAGAAGTTGACTAACTCTTAAAGGATTTGATTGATTTTGAAAAAAAAAAGTTGATTAGTTTAAAAGTTGATTGTTTTTAAAAGAAATTGACTAAGTTTGAAAAAGTCGACTAAATTTGAAAATGACTAAATCTGAAATACATGACTAAATTCACCAAAATTGACTAAGTTTAAAAGAATTAGCCAATTTATAAAAATTGGCTAAGTTTAAAAAAATTGACTGAATTTGCAAAAATTGACTAAATTTAAAAAATCAGACTAATTTTACAAAAGTTGACTAAGTTTAAAAGAATTGATTAGATTTGAGAAATGACTATCTTTGCAAAACTAGCTAAGTCCGCAAAGTTTACTAAGTTCGAAAATTTTGACTAAGCCTAAAAATGACTAAATTTGAAAATTTGACTAGATTTAAAAATTTGACTGAATTGACTAATACGTGACCTATTTTGAAAAGTTTTCAATAAAGTCTAATTTCGTAGAGACAATTCTTACATCAAAGAAAAATAAAATAAAATAAATACAAAAGAACAACAACAATAACATACTCAGTAGTATCCCACAAGTGGGGTCTGGAGAGGGAAGATTGTACGCAGACGTTACCACTACTTCAGAGAAGTAGAGAGGCTGTTTCTTAAAACCCTCAACTCAAAACAAAATAAATACAAAAGAGATTAACATAAATGACAAACATGTTGGGAAAATTAATTAGATTAATAACAAGAAATAATACAAATTAATGTTAGAGCTAGTAAACACAAAATATCACAAGTAGAATAAACATAAATAAAGTAAGTATTGGGCTTGGCATGCCCAATTCAACAATCCTGTCTTATTCTAAATAAGGACTTGGGCCTGCCCAGTCCCATCTAAAAGGGCTGCTGCTGCTGAAAAGATTTGGGCTTAAGGCCCTTTTCCCTGTGTATC
>JAOTQJ010042282.1:0-15089 GCA_025642045.1 Solanum sejunctum
GTTTACTATAAATAGATGTTGTAACTTAGATGGAAGATCATCCCATAAGTGTAAGGAAAAACACAAGAAGTGTTAGAAAGAAAAAGAGAGTTTTTTTCTTGTTTAGGTCTAGGTGATCTAATCTTGTAATCCTTTCGAGAGTTTAGTAAACTCGCAAAAGTGCCTTTGCGATGGGGATGTAACTCAAAATTTATTTTTGGGTGAACCTCGATAATAATTTTTTGTGTCCAAGTTATTTAATTTTCTGTCCAATTATAATTTCACAAGTGCTTAAATCGGGTTGAATCGTTATTCAATCTACTTAGATTCTTCATAAGAAAAGTTTCCACCGAAGACGACACCTGGTCAGAAACACAAAGAGGTAAGGACTACCAAATCGGCACAGCAAATGGAGAGTAAGGGTGACTACTCACCTGAAGATCATAGATTCCCAGTATCGAACATGCAATAAATTGGTTACCCAGAAGTGGAGAAGAGGAAACGCTTGGTCGTAGCCCACTGGGGAGTGAAAATAGAGCAGGAGTTGGGGCTAAAGTTAGGAAACTGATAATTAAGGTTTCCTTTTTTTATTTATTTAAGGTTAGTGTAACAACCGACCTTTCATATTCCACTATTTCAAATTAAATTGCCACTAAAATGAACCTATTTTAATGTCTCTTATATAGGGACAATTGTAATAGCTGATAAAGTAATTCTGAAAATGGCCAAATGAATGCCTTTAGTGTCACTTTTGATAGCTACTAAATCAAATTGAATTGTCGCTAAAAGTTATGACTATTGTGCAATTGACAATTTCAATGGCTGCTAAATCTTACTTAAGAAATGTGCCAGTTTCTACATGCTGCAGCCTTCTTTATTGCCAGTACAGACCCATCATTTGTCAATAATATACTTTTAACAATTGTAATGACAACAAAAAGTATTTTAATTTTGCCAATAAAATTTACATGAAACTAAAGTATAATGTATCTTATTAAATTCTCAACAAACAAAAAGACCTTCTAATTCATAGTTTAAAAGTATCAACACTAACAAGAGAAAATCTAAATCATAAATCCCTCTACCTTTCGAGTATCTCCTTGACTCTTGATCAAATAAATTTTTTTTTGAAAACATCATGTGACCTGAAAAAATAAAATAATATAAATATTATCTCCATGAAAATTGAAAAACAACACCTGAGCTCAATCATAATAGCCAAAGTTGTGAATCATTTAACTTGCCAAAAAGACTGACTTGAAATGGTAAAAAACAATTGGTTGCACTAAATCCTTGAATGCAATATACTTCATGATTCGTCTGCATCTCTTCATTTTCAACCTTTACAGATACATTGATTCAAGATTCAAAGTCAACAGTATCCAACTTAGTAGATAAAAAAGAGTCAACAGCATCCAACCTATACGAAAATCTGCTATCTTAATAATCATATACGCTTCACACTTTATGTTTTCAGAGATTCCAGAATTTCAAGCTGGCACACAATTTACATCAATCCTGTGAAACAGAGTATCAAGGTCACAATTCAATGTCATTTAATAGTTTAAGTAACTATGATGGATATGATGAATCACTATGCCTTGTTAATCTGAGACATAAGAAAGAATACTAGATTATGAGATCAATCATACCTAGAGCCTTACTCTATGGCATACTTGATACATGCTTCAGTGGAACTTTCTTGGATATGCAAGATAAATAGAAGATCGGCCCCTTCAGCAACTGCCCCAGTTTTTTTTGTATCAATATAAAAGTTTTGGTCTATGTGCACTACTCATAAAAGATAAGATGCCTTTTCACAACATTCATGGTCTATGAGGATTGCACAAGAAGGAGATTTTTCTCCTGCATGCTACTAGTAAATACACTGAAACATGAAAACATAGATGTTAGAATTTCTTTTTCATAATTCCAAATAAAATAGAGATTTTCATAGACTTGATAGAAATAAAAATCAAGAAGAAATTATTGATCGAAACAAGTCCCTATTAAATAATTATTTGACAGATCACTGTATTCACCTAAGAATTAAAAAACACTAATCTTGAAAATAATACATGATAAAAAAAAGTATATCAGCTTTATACCTACAATACTTGAGAAGAAGTGACTACAGTAAGAGACATTGAAATATCTCCACTTGAATTATTATTGTTAAGGGTCTTACAATTCAGAAAGACAATTAAAAAATAATCATAGAAATAAATTTAGATCAAGCTTAAACAGATAGAATTGGTTAATTAATCAGTATGTATGTATGATCTAGTAAATACATGACTAATGAAGATGAAAAGAAATAGTAATATTAGAAGATGCTTTGAAATTCATACCAAGTATCTCAGAAAGCTTCTTAACACTAGTTGAGATTTATGATTGCATATACAATCTTCAGGAACTTTTTTAATTTCAAGATTTTGGATAATAAAAGAATAAGCATGTCAAGTTTTTATCCTGTTCAACAGCATGTACAGTTATCCTTTATAAAGAGTAGAACCACAATTTTACTTATTAGTCTTTATAAAGAATAGAACCACAATTTTACTGATCATTCACATCCACCTAGGCCTTTGCTAGCCTATATAATAAAATAGGAATGATGTCTGCCAATGATAATGGATAATGTACAATAATTTATAATGTACAAATACAAACTTTATTATCAAAAGCTGGTATTTTAAACACATCAAGCATGTGTGAGTCTAACTTCATTTTTGTCACTTGACCAAAAAAGAGCAAAATCTATCCCCAGACTATGTGATAAAAAGTTTTGCTAGATTATTGACAATAATAGATTCACTCGTGTATGCCAAAATAGAAGGTGATATTTCTTGACTAAGCAAAATTTCAAAATAATAAAAGCTCATAGCTTAAGAAACTATTCGAACAAGCAAAAGAATTCTACCTCAAACTAGTGAAGAACTGTTTTAGCAGTTGGAAATGAAAGATGAGATAGGGAATGCCAACTAGAAAGATGTTACGACTTCACCATTGACGGAAATTGTTCCATTTCAAGCTCTTTCAACTAACATGGTAGAATCAAATTAAGGGTAGTAATGTGAAAGAAGAAAGTCAAATCAAAGGGGTGATGATACAAATATTGAGAGTAAGAGTGAGGTGTCAAAAAACAACAAAAATAACCCGAAAGTGTAGGAAGACGCTGGAAATAATGTGCATAGCTGTGAAAGGGTCCAATCTCTGGGTGAACAAGTACATGTCCAAACTCATGAAAATAACTTTTTATTTTTGAGAATTGTAACTCTTTTAATTTTTCACGCTGCTAAATTTATTACCTGGTTAATGTAAGCCAATTAACTTCTAATTCACTCAAACAAGTTAGAAATGATGTTGGTATAGAAGGCGTTTAATAGATTGAGGTGTCTCAGTTGAACAAAAGGATGACATTTAAATTTGGAAAAAGGCATAAATTCCCCCCGAAGTTAAAAAATTCACTTTGGCATAATATAAGTGTGTAATAGGTCATTTAAATAGTTAAAATGTGTAAATAATTTTTCGAAACAACTTCAGGAGGAAATTTATGTCTTTCCCTTCAAATTTAGATTTCAATAATTCATTAGACTTTGAAGAAGTTGTGAATCAAAGCAATACAATGAATCATTCTCAAAGACCATAGCATTATCAGGTATAAAGAATAATGTTACAAATTGTGAATTGTATTATTTAGTGAAGTGATTATAAGAACAGAAAAATTCTTTATGCTTTGGCTGCTCTCCTATTAACCACTAGTAAGCAAATACAAGATAGTTGATGTAGGAATTTACCTCAAAATAACATAAAAGATGACATGGAGAATAAACATTACAGATGGAGAAATAACTACTGGACAGAATAATACAACATATAGTCTCCTCTAATTCCATTCCTTTCAGTCACAATTTGAGATAGCAGAAAGAGAAAATAACCAAAAAACCATCATACACATAAAGGATTACTTTTAAATATATCATTTTTCAAATACATAAAGAACTACTTTTAAGAACACCAGATTCATTTTTCATTGTAGTTCAAGTGATAATCTTTATTATGACATTTTATCTAACACCAAATAGGCTCTGAGGTTCATTCATTAAACATAAACGCTGAAAATAATATAGTACAAATTCATGAAATCAAATCACAAGAAATACGATGAGAACAAATGAATTGGCTAAATCCATTCTCTTAGACTTACACCATCACTACAAACAAACACAAAATTAAAAATCAAACTAACACACATCACTGTAAAATTGAAAAAAGACATAAAGAAGAGAGATTGCAGACCTGAGACGATTCATATAGATATGGATGCATGTTGGAACAAGTTTGGAAACAATGAGCATGAGAAAATTAGATAATTCAGCAATATGAGAAACTAAAAATATGTAAATACGAGACAAAAATCAATCTTCATCAAGAAATTTACCCGAAATTGATTGTCAGTCACTCTTTACCTTCACACCTAACTTTTTGTAGATTCCTCGATCTTCATATTAATGAAACTTTAAAAGGGTAATCATAAAATTAAAGAAAGATAAAAAATTAATAAAAAGGAATTTCATAGAAAAATATTAATCGAAAAGAAAAGACGTTAGCTATAGGGGAGGGAGAAATAAAAACATATAGGATTTGATTTTGAAGGGAAGGCAAAAATAAAATTGACTAGTTCACGTCCCTTCTTGATAAATGCCGATTAGTTCACGTCCCTTCTTGCTAAATGCCGGTAAAAAGATCCCTTTTTGTGGCCAAAATACGTTTGCCGATATTATTTCAACTTAATAAATCGATTAATGACAAATAGTTATTTGCCGCCAAAGATCTTTTTGTAGTAGTGAATCTTGTACCTACTGCTAATCAGGCTTATTCTATGATTTTTAGTGATGAAAGTCAAAAATCTGTTGTGGTTAATACTGGTTTGTTAGGTGATGGTCCAGTAATGTCTTGTCCAGGTTAGTGCTCAGCAGCCAAGTCTTAGTAAAATCAACTGGACTCTTGCACTTTGACTAGAGAGCAGTATAATCAAGTGTTGCAATTCCTGAACAAAAAGTTAGAAATCCCACATTGTGTAAATGTGACAGGTATGAACACTACCTTAACAAAGACATAAGATACATCCAAATTGGATAATTGATACACGTGCTATCAATCACATGGTAGCTGATTTAGGTCTATTAGATGTCAACTCAATGTCTAAATTAGAAAATCCAAAGGAAGTATATCTTCCAAATGGTGACATAGCTTTAGTTACTCATCTGGGATCAAGTTTCTTGGAGGAGAAAATTACAGTAACTGGAGCCTTTTATATTCCACAATTCAAGTTTAATTTGCTCTCTGTTGCAAAACTAACTAAAAAGTTAAATGGTTCAGCTTTCTTTTTTTCTGACTTTTGTTTGTTTTAGAAACTCTTCAGTGGGAAGGTCAATATGATTGTTAAAGAAAATGGAGGATTATACATTCTGTCAAGCAATATAGCTAAAGAAGATGTCATTTTAAATGCTACTCATTCCTAGTGAATTTACTGAGAAGTTAGATGTTCATTTAGTTCATCAAAGACTTGGTCATGTTTCTAGTTCAGTTCTTAAAAAGTTAATGAATCTTAAACTAGATGAGATCACCTACATTGTAAACAAGTGCACTATATGTCCTTGTGCTGAACAAGCTAGGTTATCTTTTTCTGTCAGTGTCTCTATGAGCACCAGTAGTTTTGACTTGTTACACATGGACATCTGGGGTCCTTAAAAAAGGGCTACATCTGATGGATATAAATACTTTTTGACTGTTGTTGATTTTTTAAAAATGATATGAATTTTTTTGTTACGAATGAAGTCAGATGTCTTTACCATCCCCAAAAACTTTCTGTCTTACATTAAAACTAATTTGGCAAGTGTGTAAAGTCTGTGAGAAATGATAAGGGCACTGAGTTTGTAAATGCCAATTGCAGTGATCTGTTTTCAAAACTTTAGGAATAGTACATCAAACTTCCTATGCCTACACACCTCAACAAAATGGGATTCTAGAGAGAAAACACAAACACATTTTGAAAGTTACAAGAGCTATTAGATTTTAAGCAGGAATACCTCTTAGATTTTGGGGTCTATGTGTACAAGCTGCAGTTTATATAATTAATAGATTGCCAAGTGGTGTAATTGAGAACAAATCTCCCTTTGAGAAAATCTATAGTAAAAAACTTTTCTTACATCATTTAAGAGTATTTGGCTGCTTATGTTTTGCTAAAAGACTAAACGATACTGACAAGTTAAGTCCTAGATTTGTGGCGTGTGCCTTTATGGAATATGCTGAAACTAAGAAAGGATATATCTTATATGATCTAACTAGTAATATTTTCTTTGTCAACAAAGATGTCATATTTAAAGAATGTGTCTTCCCATTCAAACTGCAGGCTAAAGAGTCAATTCCAATATTTAAGTATACTGGATCAAACAACAATTTGGAATGTTTGGAAGATCAAGGAGGTGTTCTCATACACCATAATAGCAGGCTCAACATAGAAGAGACTGCAGAATTGCACTCAGTTCATCTACATTAGGAAAATCAAGGAATACAATAAGAGAAACAAAGTATGGTAGAAGAAGAACATGTGGTACAACCAGTACACCAAGAGGGACAAAATATGGTGGAAGATGAACATGTGGTACCACTAGTTAGGAAGTCGGGAAGGTAAACTAAGCTACCCCTATGGATGAAGGACTTTGTTTCTCTAAATATTCATCAAGGACCATACAACACTGATAAATATATATCCCATAATCACATCAACTCAAGTTACAAGAAATATCTATCTAAGATGTCTTGGGTCACAAAACCTCAATCTTACAAAGAAGCAGCATCAGATCCTAGGTGGATAAAAGCAATGGATGATGAAATTCAAGCATTACAAATACAATCATACTTGGGAACTAGTAGATCTTCCAGAAGGGAAAACACCTATTGGATGCAAATGGATGTTTAAAGTTAAGTACAAATCTACTAGAGAGGTTGAAAGGTTCAAAGCAAGATTAGTGGCCAAGTGGTACAGCCAAAAAGAAGGCATAGAATATTAAGAAACTTTTAGTCCTATAGTAAGAAAGTGGACATTGTCAGAGTAGTCTTAGCTATTGCTGCACAGAATCATTGGCACATTCACCAAATGAATGTGTTCAATGCATTTCTCCAAGGTGACTTAAGTGATGAAATCTACATATAACTACCTCAGGGATTTAGGAGTCAGGGGAAGAACAACGTATGCAGACTCACTAAATCCCTCTATGGGTTGAAACAAGCCCCTAGACAATGGAATGCAAAGTTGTCTGAGACATTGATCAAGTTCTAATTTAAGCAAAGTGAGTATGATCACTCACTATTCATCAAACAGACACTAACAGGATCTATATTTGAACTTTTCTATGTAGATGATATGCTAATTACTGAAAGCAATACTCAACTTATTAAGGAAATAAAAGACAGATTGAACTAGACCTTCAAAATGAAAGATCTTGGGGAACTGAAATATTTTTTAGGAATTGAGTTTACTAGATCAAGACAAGGAATACTAATGCATCAAAGGAAATATGCATTAGAACTTAGCTCTGAAACTGGACTAGAAGATGAAAAATCAGCTATAACCCCTATTGACAACAATTGCAAGCTGACTTCAAAGCAATATGATGAGCGCATCAAAGCAGGAAGTGCAGAAAATAATCTTCAAGTTGATCAATCTGCCTAAAAGACTAACAGAAAAGCTTCTTTATCTAACTATGACCAGGCCAGGTATTTCTTTTGATGTACAAACATTGAGTCAATTTCTTCAATAACCAAAAAAGATTCACATAGAAACTGCTTTGAGAATTGTCAGGTCTATAAAGAATAAGCCAGGAAGTCCTATTATCCAGTGTTCAAAATAACAATATCACAGCCTTTTATACTGCAGATTGGGCATCATGTCCACTAACAAGGAAGTATGTAACTAGTTACTTTGTCAAGCTTGGAAGCTCGATAATCTCTTGGAAAACAAAGAAACAATCTATTATTTGTAAGAGTTCAGCAAAAGCTGAATACAAAAGTATTGCTACCACTGTAACTGAAATTGTTTGGTTATCAGGTCTAATGAAGGATTTGGGCATTGAAATTCAGGCACCAACAAGTGTATTCACAGATAGCAAAGCTGCAATATTAGTAACAGCAAATCCAGTCTATCATGAGAGAACAAAGCACATAGAGATAAATTGTCACTTTATAAGGGAGAAAATCTAGCAAGGTCTCATCTGTACCAAATATATACCAACTCAGGAGCAACCTATTGATATGTTAACCAAGGGATTGACTAAAGTTCAACATCAGCTCCTCATGTTCAAGCTTGGACTTCAAGACATTTTCTCACTCTCAAACTTAAGGGGGAGTGTTGATATCAAGGATAAACTAACTAATGGCCAGCTGTTAATTAAGTAGTTAGGGGTTAGTAAGTAGTTAATATTTGTAGTTAAATTGTTAAGCATAACCTATATATAAAGGACAAAGTCCACACAGATACAATACACTTCTACAGTTTTATAATTGAGACTACTCTTGTTATAAAGATCAATCTTCCTTTTCTCATTCTTCTCTCTTGCTAATCAACTGTGAGTTTATCCAAAACTCACATTTTTTTATTCTAATTTCTCAAAACGACAAAAACACTACCTGTAGTGTTTAATCCAACCCCTTGATGAAATAATTCAAGAACTTTGGCTGAAATTGCCGCATGACTTTTCGCCTTTACATGGTCTTTGCCTAAGAAAAATTGTCACAAAAGTACCTGTTTTGTCTATACAGAGAGTGGTGGCAGCGCCCATCGTCTCACATGCGGAGAGTTTCCTCACCATTGCCTGATCAACCATCATTCTCTTCATGGAATAAGCCAGTGTAAGTGTAACAGCTAAAAGCAATCCTTTAGGAATGGCGACAACAACAATTGTAACAGCAGCAACGACAATTCCCACCACAAAAGTGAATATCAAATTTCACAGAAGCAAGCAAGCATGAAAGAAAATGGGAAAGTCAGTAATCAGAAATGAATTCATCTACAAAATTACACAAAACATTAAGTAAAAGTGTAAAGAAATAAAAAAATAACTGAAAGGAAACCTACATGTCTGATACAGAATTCTATGTAAAAGTCTTGAATCTCAAAAGGAAATTTAACTCCGGAAAGCGAGGTACGGAAGAGAAGTAGAGAGATATTTTCCTCTGGAGAAAGAGAAAGAAATGTGCAGTAGTCGTTGAGAGCGATACAATAATGTGTAGGATAATATAAGAGACTTAAAGGTAGCAAAGAGACGCTAAGAAGAAGAGACACAATACTACTTTTTGTAATCTGGGAAAAAAGGAAAAGGATTTCCTGATTAATAAAATTGGAACTTCGTACAGGAAATAGTACAGAAGAATTAACTTTGAATCTTTCAAGCACCATCTTTTGGATCTCAATCAAAGTAAGATAGTGGTGTTGTGCACGCATTCTTTGCAAAAACGAAGGTGTTACCAAACTTGAAGAATTTGTACTTTGGTTGTTGCTTCTACTCTATTCACAGTCGAAGCGTCCGACATGTTTGAGCATATAGATGGTGAAGGAATTTTGTCTATGTTGAAGGAATTTGATGGATGCTTCCATTTGCATTTTTCTATGTTGAAGGAATTTGATGGATGCTTCCATGTGTATTTTCTATGTTGAAGAAAATTGTTGTTGCATTAAAAACAAGTGTCTCTTCCAAAGCAGCAAAGCGGTGTAGTTCACTGAGCCACTGTGAGTAATTAAATAAATTAAAAGAAAAAACTCACGATAAAAATTTAAAACAAATCCGTCAATGAGGCAGATTCAACATCCTCTCTCTCGATCGATAAGATAATTGTGCATCTTAAAAGAAAAACTAAAAGAATAGACTTTGAATAAAAAAATATATTAAATATCGTTCAAAAGTTTAAAGACTATAATTTATTTTTAGTTTTAGGCTACTAAAGTATTTGAACCGCCCCGACTAACCTTAACAAAGTGATGGTAAGGATTGGTAATAAAATGCTCGCTTAAACATGTGCAATTATTTTACAATATCAATAACTAATGAGGAATATGAACAATGTAGCAATTTACATACATATACATATCATATAAATAGTTATGCACAAATTAAATAAGAGTCAAATGAATCAAACATACATAATGCTGATTCTTTCAATGATAGGGTTGGCTTGGGAAGGTGGTCGATCTGGACTGCTCATTTTGGAGCTTTGCCTATATAGCTCAAAACGTCAGCGTTGTTTGAAAATCACATCAATGCAGGAGTGACTTAGAATCATAGTTAACTATACAACACTTGGAGCAACATAGACAAAATTCCTTTTTAAGCTATCTTATTTCCCATTTTACCCTCTTGGAATATTTATAGAAGAGTGATTTTTATATTGTTTTACAAGGAAAAAAGAAGGTTAGGACGTAATTATTAAAAAAAAGGATAAATTATGTAACTAGATAAATATATATATATTTACGTTATATAATTATAATTTGAAAAATTATAATTTATAGCTATAGTTAGGATTTTGTTGTTATTTTCTCTTCTCTTCCCCTCTCTCGCCTCTGCTCTTTCTCTCTGCAATCTCTTATCAGATATACAAATAATATGTATATCAGTTAGATATATACAATTATTTTGACAGATATGCACATACAATTTGACATATATACATATACAATTACATCTCTCCACTCTCTAGCCTCTCTCGCTCGCCTCTGCTCTCACTCTTTCAATCTCGTTCATCTCTTTTCTAAAATATGTAGCTATGAATCATAATTTTGGCAAACTATAGCTATTTTATGCCTTATTATATTTCAAGTGTTTGCTCTTTTTGAAAAAAACTCTTAAAAAAATGACAAAAATCCTAATCACAAAAAAGACATACATTAAAGCTGTAAATCGCAACGGACTTGATAAAAATGTATGTAATAGGTTTGGTGTATAATAATTGTATAAAAAGTGTATATAAATATATACTAAATGTATTTAGCTATGCTGCATAGTATATATTCCCAGTTGGTGCATTTCACATCAACCAAAAGAGCTGATAAAAAAAAATTAAAAGACATATATATTTGACTACTAAATGTCAATTGAAAGTCTATGCTAGTTTTATATACAAATATCTAATGGTGTTAACTGGGCCGGGCTGGTCAATCTGGCCCATTAAGAAGTGGCCCGCTTGGCTATCGAACTGGGTCAGGTTGTTTTGCCCAATACTGGACCGGGACGGGCCATGCTAACCAGTAATTTTTTGAAAAAATTTACCAAAGTGCATATACTATTTTATACTAGTCTCAAATATTTCCTACCACTTTTAAAAATATTCAAAATTTCCTTTTTCATAATTTCACTTCACATGACTGATACACCCTCATCTCCTCCTTCACAAAATTCCTTTTTTTCCAATAAAATCAAGCTAAATGCCAACTTCTCTTCAATTCAACCGGCATTTTCTCTTTCTATCATCAATTTCAAATTTCAAATCAAGGTAGGTTAACTTCACCTTCTCCATTTCAGTTTCATATGGTTTCTTTTGAAATTCACTAGCAAATTCATTTTTTTTTCAACCTTCATATACTTGATACATATGAATCCTCCATTCTTTAGAATTGGACTCACTCCATTAGAGGAAGAACAAGTAATTTGAGATAGTGTGTATGAATCTAACGATGAATCTTTTCAGGAAAATAGATCTAAATACACCCGTGATCTTATGGCCATGAAGAAATAAGAAGAAATCAAGTCGAATAAGCACAAAGCTTTAACTTAAAAAACCCCAGTTCCCAAAATCCCAAAAAAGTCGAAGAAGAAAATTGATTTCATAATTAATCGATCATCTTTGCCTAAGGTTGATTTTATCAAACACTTTAACTAATAGTGATTCTAAAAATCGGTGTTTGATTCAATATGAAAACATAGTGATTTATGTGGATAGTATGTATCTTGTATATTTTTATTTTTTCTGAGTTGTTTATGGTGATTCATTAGCACCGTATTGGGTGAATACAACGATTCATTAGGACTGTTCTTGTTTATTATAGGATTACGATTTATTGGATGTATCAAACAAAGATGATACACCATGGAATGAATCATGTTAGTTGGTTCATTCTCTTGGAACATAAAACTGATTTGGTGATTCATTGGGTTGATTAGTTCTTTCTTTTTGGGACATAAAACTGACTTGGTAATTCATGGATATATATTGGGAGACTTAGTGATTCATTGGGTTATTTTCATCTAGAAAAATATAGTGATTCATTGTGTGTAGTATGTATCATTTTTTTTATTTTTGTTAGGTGTTTATGACTCAAAATTTCTACGAACAAGATACGCTGCACTAATTGGAGATATCGTTGGAAAAAGGTAACTGAAG
This sequence comes from Solanum sejunctum, assembly GCA_025642045.1. Taxonomy (NCBI): domain Eukaryota; kingdom Viridiplantae; phylum Streptophyta; class Magnoliopsida; order Solanales; family Solanaceae; genus Solanum; species Solanum sejunctum. The sequence continues at coordinate 12,421 of JAOTQJ010042282.1, forward strand.
GATATGTCAGCGAAAACGATGACTCAAAAAAACTAAAGGACCAGTCTAAAGAAGCACCTGTAGCAGATGATTTAGTTAAAATAGATTAGATAGTTTCTAGTAGTTTCAGTAACGAATCTTATTTTATTTTTGTTTGTACTCATATGACTTATTTCTACTTTTGTTTTATAAAATTAATGTAATTTTCCTATCTATCCACAAATCAAGTGCGCCAGCAGCTAAAGTCTGGTCAGTTTTATGTACCAAGTGGCATTATATATTGTGATATATTAGCATTAATATGCTAAAGAAATTTTGCATTATAGTGTATCTATATACGTGATACATGAAGTATAAACATTAAAAAGGTTAGGTGATCTATTGTATATGATTTTGAGAAAAATAAATATACTTACAGTGATTCAAATACAGTAAATTAGATACATCACTAATACATGATTCATGTCATACACTTTACTATAGCAATTTGATTCATTGAACCAGGTCTGAGTTGGATTTATTTGTAGTGTATCTTATTACATAATTCACGTTTATACACCAATTATAGCTATTTGGATAATTGAATCGGCTATGTATTAAATTATTTTCTTGCAATGGATCATTCTGAAAGATTCATGGTTATACAACTTTACTATAACTATTTGATACAGTGAATTTGATTGCTTGTATTCATTATAATGTATCTTAACACATGATACATCATTATTGCAATTCATAGTTATACAATCTTATATAAATTATCTGATGCATTGAAATTAGATATGTGTTAAATTATTTTGTTGCAATGATTCATCCAGAATGAAAGTTCATTGATGTATCTACCTAGTAGCTTGTTTTCTTCACTATATAACTTGATTCATCTTAGGATTTTTGGATAAACTGATTTAATGCAATGAAGCATCTAGAATAAGACATGTCTTTAACACTAAATCAAACAAATATTTTAACATTGAATATTCAATCAACTAAGATTCAATATGACAACAATAATATTACAAAATAAATTTTTAAATTTTTGAAACATATTGTTGCCTTTTTGTCAGGGATTTGGTTATGATCTGTTTAGCTAATTTTTCGGGATTAGAATCTACATTCTATTTAAATTTTAACTGAAATTGATTACAATGAATCATGAAATATGAATCATATATGAATCTTTTTCATGACAGTATATAAAAGCCAAGAGCAGATACATAGCCAAAAAGATTAGAAGTGAAAAAAACACACTTTGTCAATGTTCTAGGTATTCATGTGATGGTCCCTTACGATATTTCTGCATTCTCTCTCAACACTTTCTTCAGTGGCCCCAAGTTTCATCCCCATTTCGTAGCATTCTTTATATGCAAGATCTTCTTGTGCCACAACAACATTTGAAGCAGCAAATATTGTCACCATAGCAATAAATAACACAGCAATTACCTTGTTCGATGCCATTTTAATCTTTTTGGCTATTTTTCTTTTTTGGTCTAACACAATTTTATTGTTTGAATGGAATATAATATGTTAATGTAGTTGATTGTTCATTGGGATTTATAGACTTGTGTTATCGTTATAGCTTTTGAGGCTTGAATTAATTTTAGGTAGATTTATGAACAGGAGACAACTATGTTTTTAATTTTGAGAATGCCAAAATTGATAGGTTACCCATTAACGCAATGCATTAGGCCTTCAAATTTCGAAGGTCTTTGATTTACTTTAAAATCTTATTATTATTGTACACTATATATATATTATATATAAATAAAAGTATTTAATATATGTTTTGTTATTTGATTGAGGTTAGTTTATTTATATTAATAAATTTATAAATTGTGATAGTTTTCTTCACTCATAATCGAGTAGCATATTTGCTTCATTCTTTAATTTTAATTTTATTCTTTTTTTTTCATATAGGAATCATGTGGTATACATCGACAATATAATGCATCTTTTGTAATAGTCTTCGAAATTGTATGAACACAAAATTATTCATGAAGCGATTTTTTTAAGTATAATTCAACATTCTATATTAGGCTATTTACGATTTTTTTGAGATATTCACTAATGAGTACTATCTAATCCAGTGAACAATCATCATTTAAATTATTAATCAAAGATATAAATATCTTTGACATTGTCAATGCACTAAATTTAATATATTACATTGTATACGTTCAATCTTTTTTCTTATTATTGACGATAGCCAAATCAAAATAATCAGTCAGAGTTTTGGACCTCAAACATTCGATAATCCACCATTCTCTGTGTTCTTCTTCCTAGTTTTTTTTAATATCCTATTTTTTGTCTTAAACGATTAATTTTTGTGTTAGGCCACGAAACCCATTGATTTTATTCTTTCATTAAACTAGCATTTTTAATTTTTTTTGTTGCTTATCTGATGTCCGATGTCATATTAGAACTCGACTATATCTGGATTCATATCGTGTAGGGCCTTATTTGGATTTTTCCATCTCTAAATCTCGAAAGCAATGAGATCTTTAGTTAAGGAAGGAACAACCCCATCTGCTGCACCACATCATTTGACGATTTAAGTTGGCATTCTAGTTGTTGCCTCACTTAAGAATTAAGGCAGAAGGTTCAAGAAAATGGTGACTGTAACAGCCCGGACCTCACACGTGCATATATTGTCCGCTTTACCAGCCATGGGTCGCCCATGCACCAGCGCACGG
>JAOTQJ010042331.1:0-15087 GCA_025642045.1 Solanum sejunctum
AGGCAATGTAAGAACTGGAGCTGTAGTCAACCTCTCCTTCAAGGTCTGAAAACTGCGCTCACAGGCATCTGACCACTAGAACTTCGCCTCGTTTTGCGTCAGCTTCATCAGGGGCACTGCAATGGAAGCAAAGTCCTCTACAAACCTCCTATAATAACCAGCTAGCCCAAGAAAACTTTGCACCTCCATCGGCGTTGTGGGCCTAGCCCAATTCTTTACAGCCTCAATTTTCTACGAGTCTACTCGAAAGCCTTCAGCTCCTATGACATGGCCCAAGAATGCTACCGAAGACAACCAGAACTCATATTTTGAAAATTTTGCATACAACTTTTGCTGACGAAGAGCGCCAAGAACAATTCTTAGGTAGCCCACATAGCTCTCCTCGGATCGAGAATAAACTAGGATGCCATCAATAAATACAATCATGAACTCATCTAGGAACGGCTTAAACACTCGATTCATAAGATCCATAAACACAGCAGGGGTATTTGTTATGCCAAAGGACATAACTCTGAATTCATAGTGACCGTAGGGAGTCCTGAATGTTATTTTGGGAATATCTTCATCCCGTACCCAAACCTGGTTATATCCCGACCGCAAGTCTATTTTTGAGAAGCAACTAGCTCCCTGCAACTAGTCAAATAGATCATCAATACTGGGGAGGGGGTATTTATTCTTAATGGTTACTTTGTTTAGCTGATGATAGTCGATACACATCCGCAATGACCTATCCTTCTTCCTTACGAATAATACCTGAGCTCCCCAAGGAGAGGTGCTAGGCCGAATAAAGCCTTTCTCTAACAAATCCTTAAGTTGCTCCTTCAATTCTTTTAGCTTGACTGGCGCCATTCTATACGGAGGGATCGAGATAGGCTGAGTGTCGGGCAATAAATCTATAGCAAATTCCACCTCTCGCTCTGGAGGAAGTCTGGGAAGCTCATCCTGAAATACGTCCGGAAACTCACTAACCACGGGAACGGACTGGAGAGTTGGAGGTTCGACATTCATATCATGCACCCGAATCAAGTGATACAGACACCCTTTTCTAATCATCTTGCTAGCCTTAAGGTATGAAATAAACTTACCCCTCGGTGTTGGGATATTACCGGACCATTCTATAATCGATTCTCTTGGAAACTAAAATTGAACTAGCTTCTTTTGACAGTCAACCTTAGCATAGCAAGAAGCCAGCTAATCCATGCCTATAATTACATCAAAATCTGTCCTATCCAGCTCTATCAAATCAGCCAAAGTACAACGATAGAGAACAGATACCGAACAATTTCTATTTAATAGAATAATATTAATACTCAAACATGAAAGAAAAAAATAGCTCCTCAAAAAATCAAGCTAGGCTTACCAAATCTGGAAGCAAGCCACTGGACCTTAATGGTGTGTTGGCTGAAGTCCTCTATCACTTTTATCTACATCATTAATATACAAGCCCAAACAAATGTTAGTACATGGAATATACTTATTAGCTTATGACTTAACTCAATAGCAAATGCAAGTTTAAGGTTTAAAATCATTCTTAATAATAGACTCAATCTTTATGTAGGTCAGTTTAAAACATAATATGCAAAAATCAAGTAATGCTTGAAAGTTTCTCTAATCGATATAACTCCCACCACCATGAGTTTGGTGATACTCAGTGAGGCCAATGTTATTTGCTGCGTCGGTCCTGAGCTTTCCAAGGTAAAGAATGTCAACCTTTCCCTCTCTATCGGATCTAAAGATAAAGCACATTATTGGGGACATTAGTCTCCAGAGTTAATTGTACAACTATCTTTCTCTAGCAATGTATTTCTTGGATGTTATCCTTTTATCCAATTCGATGCTCAATAATCTTTATAAGACTAAAACATATGCATACAAACCATGTAAAATTCATATATTTGACTCATCTCAAACAAAACTCGATTATGCAATAACTCCAAAATTCAGGATCATCATTCATACAATGCAACTCATGGCTCAAACTTATATGGAAAATTAATATCAAATCAATAATGCTTAGCACATAATGTATATTAGATGCTCATTACATGCATATGTACAAAGAAGAACATGTACTCCTCATACTCAATTTACTCAACTCAACCGGTCAGAATTATGGTTCTCAATTCAGTCAATATTCAATGTATGATTTTGATGGAATAATATAATTTAAGTCTAATCTCCTATTGTCAATTAGAAACCTAGTATTTCAATTTTACATAACATCAATGTAATGCATAATTCATTCTTATATGCTTATGAGGGATCAAAAAAATGCAACAACTTGGAATTTAGATCATAAGGTTTTTCTTACTCAATTCTCATTCATCTTCTTGACTCAGATAAACAAAAGAGGCTTGTGGATGAACTCAATCTAACACTTTAGGTAGACTTATATACCTCCAGGATGAAGTTTGATGACCAGTTGACAAAGGTTTGTACTTTACTCATTAAATCTCTCGCACTTCTCCTCCTCTTCTTAGCCTAAGATTGTTTTTAGCTTAATAGGGACTTAAAAATAGGTTTAAAAACAACTTTTTCCTCGTATAATGACCTATATTGGTCATGCTTTGAGTTTAAGAGGGGTGGCAAGAATTCTGGAATGCCCTAAAAAAACTAATATTTTAACACTATGGCGTACCAAATTTTCGTTGCGGAGTTGGGCATTTTTAGTGCAATTTTCATCAAAAAATTTTTGATCAGTTTCTAATCTCATAGAAAAAATAGAAATTTCTCTGTGACATAGACTTGTTATGAACATGCACAAATTGGAAGTCCATGACATGAACTTGGTACGGACTTTTCTGGAATTGTATTTGTCGCTTTGAAAAATTATCTTTTGATCCGGTTAGTCTAAAATTCAACCAAGACCATTTGGCAACACAATTTTTTGTGTTGACTACAATTTTAGCCTTAGTTTTTCCAAAAATATTTGAGAAGATGCTTTACTCAAGCATCTCTCATCTAGGAGTATTTTGGTAATTTTATCGAGTGTAACATTAATGCTTCATGTCTCTCCTAGTTTCTTAATCATTTGAGTATGAAAGATCCTGAGGGAAAGATACTGTAAAATCTGAAATATATACTAACTTGAAAGGTGTAATACCGTAGAAGAATTTGAGAAAAATAAATTCACTATCAGTGGCCACAATGGCACTTCTAAGAGTCATAAATGTTTCTATGGTCCATAGATGAGGTCTCATGGTTAACTTCTAAAATTAGAAAATTTTTGACTTTTAGTGTCAATCTACGGAACTACTTTACTGATAGTAGATGCTTCTACAGACTATAGATTGTGCCCATAGATGAGGAATAAAGAGGATGCAATGATTCCTGGAATCCACAAAACTAGGTCCACGAGCCATAGATATTTCTATGAGTTAAAGACTTCATATATAAGTTTAGTATTTCATTGATTTAGTGAGGTCTACAGAAATTGTCCAGGACTTAATGTTTTGACAACGACGAGTGATTAACATTTCGTAGTTTAGTCCTGAAACCCATTTATTTGTCTGAGTTCGACGAGAGGCCTATTATGACCTATTAATGTGTCTATGACCCATATAAGGGGGTTCCACAAACCTAGGAATGTTTTTCCCAGGAAATTATGAAATTTATTTACGACCCATAGACAAGATTATGACCTATAGATAGGCTTTCATGGTTGTTGTCGCTAGTTTTTATAAAGTTTAAATTTCATCTTGTCTTATCTTTTCAAACCAAACCCTAAATTTTCTTTGATTAAAATAATACCTGTTCATAAACCCAATGATACCCATATCCTTATAATTATTTAGATAAATTGAGAGCTAATTCTAGAGGAGCAACAACTAGAATTCAAGCAATTCTATCACGGTCTATTTGTTCCAAGTCAAGTTTGGATCTTAGTAGATATGTAAGATTATTATAGCATTAGTTTGAGTTTGTCCACGCATTCCATGTCCATGTTTTATCTTGCATCAATATTGAGTTTGGTAAAAATCTAGATTTTGAATCCCAATTGAATATTTTTCATCCGTTGAGTCACCTACAATTATGCATTTAAATTATTATAATTTTTGTCTCTCATTTTGGTGGAATTTTCATATGTGATTACTTTCCCATGAACCCAAGTTTTGTCAATGATCATGGCTTTTGTATGTATTATTTGATGTTTAGATTCTTGATTTGCATTGACTAAACAAAGTATTATTTTAAATTAAGATTAAGTCTTATTTTAGTAAAGCTGATTGATTTTATGCATAAAGTAAAGTATTATTTTTTAATTTGAGATGATACAGGTTCTAAAACTTTTGATGAAATTAAGCATTGAGTAGAATGATGCTTTGGAAAAGTGTTTTAAATATAATGTAAATGATTTTCAAAATATATTTATTGACAAAAGACGATAATAATGATGTTTTGAGATGAGTTTTAGCGTGACATTTTATGATAATGTCCAACAATGAGATACATTCGGTATTTCACTTGATTAAGCATACGAGCACATTATTTTGGGAGTAGTATCAAACACCAATTTGGGTAAGATTATAATTAACTCAAACCCCATAAACTATGTTGTCAGCTAGGATAAGAGTTATGCCTTTCTTGTCTCATAGGAGGACTTTTATTGTCACGACCCAAGCCTAGGGCATAGATGTGACAAGCGAATGGGGAACCTGAAGGAACCCAAAAGAAGCCTCATAGCATATTATTACAGATCCTTAATCGTAGAAGCAGGTAAAATGACAATAAGAGATAAGCATAAACAAGGGGAAATGAGACTAAGGGTAAACTTTCATATCATAAACATAAAAAAAAGAGTCAATGCTCATAGAATGGATACATTTAGTGTCTAACAAAACCTCTATTATATAGATAAGAGTAGGGTCCAAGACAAGCAACCGGGCTCACACTCATGATAATAACAATAGGTAATCCAATCATATAAGACATAGTCTACACATAAGCTTGAAAGAAGATAGATATTGTCCCTCGACTTGAGGATTTACTATAAGCTAACTTGAACAATCCATCTAGCCACGAGGAGAATCAATGGGAGCTCCTGTTCCTACATGGTGATATCATGCAGGAATAGAGTATGCGTTAGTACCTTTGAATGTACTAAGTATGTAGGATGCAATGCAACAATAGATACATATCATAAGCAAAATGCATAATCACAAGCAATGAATAACATACTAATAATATGACATGTATGAATGATACTTCAAGTAAAACCATACTTATAAAGATCATACTATGACTGTAATGAGTAACCATTAACTATTGGTGGATCTTCAAAAACTACCATCCTTTGTGATTGAGGAACAAACCACGTCAATAGGTTGGTCGATCATTGCACCCTACACCCCTTGGTGATTGAGGTACAAACCCCGTCAATAAGTTGGTGGATTATTCCACCCTACCTCACTTGGTGCCGGAGAACAAACCCCCTAATAGGTTGATAGGTACATAACCCCAATAAAGTTAGTGGATTATCATACCCTACCACCCCTAGTGCTGGAGTGCAAACTCCACCCATAGGTTGATGAGTTACAAATCCCCAACAAGGTTACCCGGTGCACAAACCCAGGGTAGGGCATGAACACATTTGAATACTATATAGATATCACAATATACATGCATTCATTTCATCATACAAACATCATGTAGTTATTCAGCTCATAAGACATGTATTAGACCTTCAATTCCTTAAGAAACCATAACCGAACATCTTATCAAACACTTAAAGTGTGTAGTGCTAGTGTATAACCATGCAATTCAAGAGTGAAATCATGCTAGAAAATTCAATGTAAAACCTTCAATAGATACTTGGTAACAACCTCAAGCCATTTACATCAAAACCCTTCATCAAATCTTATAACAGACCTTGGTTTCATAACTCAAAATATAGCAAAACACTCACAATTTCATGAGCTTCAACATAGTGTGAAGTAATTTCCATAATAAGATAGATCCAATTGTAAATCAACTTTAAATCATGCAAATTAGAGTTAAAAGAAGCTTGGTATCATGGATGAAAGTAACCCTTGATAGAAACCCATATACCATAGCTTTGGAAATGATCTTGATGAAGATTGGAGATGGATACTTGAAGCTTGAATGTAAACCCTTAGATCATGTGAGGGTTTTGGTACTTGACGTTTTAGAGAAATATAAGCCAAAGAGTTTGAGTGAGTGTTGAAGAATGTCTATATGATATGAAGGCAAAATATAGCTAAGCATAGGTATTTTCACATATGGGAAGGCATAAGCCCAAGACTTAATAGTCTTGGACCGAACTGAAAAATTGGACAAAGAAATACAATACGGCGCATCGTACTCTAAACGCGGATACCATTCTGGAAATAATTATTTTGAAATTTAAATTGTGAATCGTTCACTCTAAAATTGGGATAAGACCCTTTTCCCCATAAATTCGGCGCCCTCAATAAGAATTTGAAGTTGGATATTTGAAATCATGCACAAATTATGAAATATATGAAAATTACGATTCTGGATACTTCCAAGGCACATTTTTGGGTGACAATATCTCTGCCTTGGGGACATTCATCCCCGAATGTCAAGAAAACATACAATAGAAGAGTAATCACAAAGATACTAGCCCCACAAGAATGCAACAAGGCACTTAAAATACCATTTTAAAAAAATCTTAACAGAAGTGTAAAATTACCATGAACCTTTTCAATGTAAACATGAATGCATGCAAATGACATAGGGGCTGACATATGAGACAAAATATCACAAAAATGGTTTGACATGATACCATATGCTTGAATAGAATGAAAGAGGTATGGATATCACTTTTCCATGCCTGCTCCGGCTTTCCAGGAGGCTCTATCGACTTGGTGATTCTTCTAATGGACATTGAAAAACACTACACCCTTACAAATCAATCTTTACTCATATATACCCTACTTTCCATCAGGCCTTCATATAAGTTAACCCATCTATTACAGCACTCACAACTTCAAAAAGTCCTATAGCACTACAGCCACCAACACATCCCCTCATCCTAGAAGCATGAAGAATCGGACGAACCATATGCATACCCAAAGGCACTTCCTATTTGTATGCAACCTTACTAACCTTTCTCCACACCCTATGAAAACTCATAAACCATGAATTCAATTCCCACTTTCCCTAGGCAAACCACACCTTTCGTAAGTGAAATCTTGAATTAGCCCTAACCTATAACTTTGAAATCAAGCTCTCTCCTTCTATTTTTTCAAATAGTACTTTTGATGACCTTGGGTTGTCTCAAACCTTTCCTTGATCAACTTTACCTTATCCATAGCATTCATAACCAGATCTAGACCTAACAAAGCCATCTCTCCCTCTTCAGACAACCCAATCGGTGATTTATAACACGTACCATAAAGAGAGCCTCAGAAGGAGCGATACTGATAACTATACCTATAGGAAAACTCAATCAATGGAAAATGATCATCCCAACTAATTATGAACTCTAAAATACAAGCCCTAAGCATATACTCAAGTAATTTCATCAACTCATGGATGTACAATTTAGCATATTCTTCGGCACCATAAATAGTCTTAACTAGTAAAAAGTGAACCAATTTCGTCATCCTATCAACCATACCCCAAATAGAATCAAAACTATTTCGTGTCTTGGGCAATCCAACCACCAAAATCCATGTTGATTGCCTACCACTTTCAAGTAGAAATCTCTATATCTTAGGCTAGGTCACTTATCCTTAGATACTTGGCTTTAACTTGTTGATAACTATGACAACCGAAAACATATTTGGCAATGCCCTTCTTCATGCTTCCCTGCCAATACACATCTTTTAAATCTTTATACATTTGATAGAACTAAGGTAAATAGAATAAGAAGAGTTATGAGCCTCATCTAGAACCTTCTCTATCAAGCCATCAACACAAGGTATACACAACCTACCTTTGGTACCTAAGGGCACCACCTCCCCCTTTTGAAAAATCTTCCATCTTGCCCTCTTTCATTAAAGCCTTCTATTGTAACAAGGTGGATCAAGATATTTATTTACTCTTACCTTATCAACCAATGAAGATTTAGAACCATCACCAACAATAATGCTACAATCATCATGAGCTAGGCTACCCATAGCCACCCTACTCAAAGCATCAGCCACAATATTAGTCTTACAGAGGTGATAATGCTTACTCATATCATAATCCTTAAGAAGTCCTAACTATATTATTTGTCTCAAGATAAGATCCCTTTGGGTGAACACATATTAGAAACTCTATTGAATGGGTACTACACCGACATGCACCCCATACAACCAATGACGTCAAATTTTTCAAAGCAAAAGCCCCGGTGGCCAACTCACGGTCATAGATAAGATAATCCTTATCATGTATCTCAAATTATCTAAAAGCATAGACTTCTACCTAACCATCTTGTATCAACACACAACCCAAACCAATCTCAGCAACAATACACTTCATAACAAACCCTTACACCTCATATGGTGAGAACAAGATAGGGGCGGAGACAACCTATCCTTCCTTTAGGTCAACTTGGTCGTGGGAAAAGCAATATAAGACCAATTTCCAAACCTCCAGTAACACACTAAGCCCAAGAAACTCCTACTATCCAAGGGAGTCAAAGATCTAGGCCAAGTTCTATTCACATACATCTCCTTAAGACCAATCTTAATACCATCCTTCGACGTCACAGGACCTAGAGAGGTGACCTTCTGTAACCATATTTCACACTTCACATACTTAGCGTACCACTTTTCTTATCCCCAAGGGTTGCAAGACTACCCCCAACTAGTTCACAAGCTCTAAATAAATAGACACTTAATCACTAGAGACCACCACAACATAATAAGGTAATCACTAAATACTCTATTCCTGAAACCCATAAATATAGATGGCGCATAAGTTAACCGAACAACTCCAACATACTCAAAGCTTCACTCCCAATTCAAAAAGCTACTTAGGGATATCACTTATCCTCATCATCATTTGGGAACAAAACCTGAACCAAAGATCAAGCTTAGAGAAATGACTAAACCATTGTAGTTTACTAAGTAGATTGATCATTGTTAACCATCATTTTACAACCTTATGAGTTCTACAATCATTGGAGACACAATATGTAAGTAGCCTAACCACCTCAAGACACCCCATCAAACAAACTAAGTTCAACGAAAATCACAATACAAGATGCTATACAATAAGAACATTAGGCAACCCAAAGAGCTTAGTTATACCTTAAGACAAGGGGAGGACTTATCTCATTTACAACCACATTACAAGCCCCCCACTCAAGGACAAACGCAATAGAGGATCGTAACATAACTTTATGGACCCTATGTCAAGAAATACACAACATGCATGCAACTAATCCATCCCAAGCATAGAATCAAAATACACCACACTAAACCCAACAAATCACAAGGCAAAACCTAATGCAATATGAACATAGAAAAACACCTATAAACTTTCAAATAACAATAGACTCACCAAAAAGAGTTTAGACACACATAAACCCACTAGCAACCAAAATAATAATCAAAGAATTAGTGGTACACTGGCCCATCAACATAAAAACATCAAAGCCAAGAGAAATTTTAACATACAACTTGTAACATCGAGCACCTCATCCCCTTCTTGAGCCACCCAATCAACATGACTGCCTTGATTCAAAGGTTGACCACCATCACACTTCTTTAAAGCATATGGACAATCTACTAGTTTGTGACCTACTTTACTATATCTAAAATAAGCATTGGTCTTCCTCAAGCATAGGCCACCACGGTACTTCCTACAAGTAGGGCATTTGAGATAAGTCATTCCACCGCTAACTCTATCTTTATTGCATTTATGAGGGAAATCTATCATCTTGTGGCTCTTCTCTCCACAACCATAACAAGCACTGGTACCCCTCATGCATAAAAAATCATGACTTCTACCACATCTTGGGCACTAGCATAAGGCACCACACTACCACCACTTCTACATTTGCGGCTTTGGAACTTTCTTTCACCACAGGCCCTCTTAGCCTCCTTACCCTCCCTCTTATGATAGAAGTCTCGGGAGCACTGACGTGTTGACCAAGGTGAGTTGCAAATTTTGTCACTCTTTTGACCAATGCCCATAGAGAGTTGCAAACCTCTGCATTTGTCATATCACTATCCTGAGTAGCTTGAGATATATCCTGTAATGTCACATTTAGGGATTAGCTATAAACCCTAGGGGATCTAACCTTATTGCACGACATATATCATGAAGAAATGAGATATTTCCTAGAACCCCTCAAAGCCTCCCATTCATAGTGGTGGCGCACTTCACAACAATGAATAAGACTCTAATCAGCCTGGTATATTGGGCACCGAGGATCTAACAACCCTGTGCATGGATACCATCTTTGTCATGACCCAACCATAGGGCCAAGACATGATCGGTGAATGGGGAACCCGAAGAAACCCCAAATAAGCCTCATAGCATATCATTACACATCCTTGGTCACCAAAGCAAATAAAATGACAATAAGATATACGCATAAACAAGGAAAAATTGGACTATGGGTGAACTTAAGTATCAGAAACATCAAAAAAACAAGAAAGTCAAAGTTCATAGCATAGATACATATCGTGTCAAATAACACCTCTACTACATTGATAAGAGTGGGTGCCAAGACAAGGAACCGGGTGCATCATTATGATAATAAAAATAGGTAATCCAAACATACAAGACATAGTCTAAACATAAGCTTGAGAGAAGATACATACTATCCCCAGACTTGAGGACTCACCATAAGATAACTTGAACAACACATCTAGCCACGAGGAGAATCAATGGGAGCTCTGGTCCCTACATGGTAATATCATGTAGACATAGAGTATGCGTTAGTATATTTGAATGTACTAAGTATGTAGGATGCAATGAAATGGATACACATCATAAGCAAAATTCATAATCACAAGCAATGAATAACATACTAAAAATATGATATATATGAATGATACTTGAAGTAAAACCATGATTATAAAGATCATAATATGAGTATAAGGAGTGACCATTAACTATTAGGGGATTTTGATACCCTACCACCCATGGTGATCGAGGTACAAACTCTGTCAATAGGTTGGCAGATTGTTACACCCTACCACCCTTAGTGCTGGAGTACAAACCCCCTGATAAGTAGATAGGTACAAACTCCCAACAAGGTTGGTGGATCCAATTACCCTACCACCCTTGGTGCCAGAGTACAAATCCCTTGATAATTTGATGGGTACAAACTCCCAATAAGGTTATCCAATGCACAATCTCTTGGTAAGGCATGGTCACATTCGAACACTATATAGAGAATACCATATACATGCATTCATTTCATAATCATTTCATCATATTATCATCATAGAGTCATTCAACTTATAAGACATGCGCTGGACCTTCAATTCATCAAGAAATTATAATCGGATATTTTATAGTACACTTAGAGGGTGTGTATCACTAATGTAAAACTATGCAATTTAAGAGTGAAATTATGCTAAAAAATTCAATGTAAAACCTTAAATAGATATTTGGTAACACCCTCAAGCAATTTACATCAAAACTCTTCATTAAATCTTACAATAGACCTTGGTTTCATAACTAAAAATATATCAAAGCAGTCACAATTTTAAGAGCTCAACGTAGTGTGCAGTGATTTTCATAATACGACAGATGCAATGGTAAATAAAGTTTAAATTATGCAAATTAGATAATAGGAAGCTTTTGTATCATGGGTGAAAGAAATCTATGAAAGAAACTCATATACCTTAGCTTTGGAGATAATCTTGATGAAGATTGGAGATGGAGACTTTAAGCTTAAGAGGAAATCCTTAGATCCGGAGAGGGTTTTGGTACTTGAAATTTTAGAGAAATATAAGCATGTGTGTTTGTATAAGTATTGGGGAATGTCTTGTATGATATGAAGGATAATTATGGCTAAGTATAGGTATTTTCACATATGGGAAGGCTTAGTCCCAAGACTTAAAATTATTGGATCGATCTGAAAAACTAGACAACAAATTACACTTGGGCGTGTTGCGTCCCAAAGGCGGATACCATTCTGGAAATCATCACTATGATATTTGACATTATGAATCGTTCGCTCTAAAATTTGGATTAGTGAAATGACCCCAAAAAAATGCCCAAAAATGTGCCTCAAAATATCAAAAAATTTAAATTTTTTATATCTCAAAATCTATATGCGATATCAAAAATCCAACTTGATATTCTTGTTCAAGGGGTCAAAATTAGGGGAGAAGGTTGTAACCCTGATTTTAGAGCAATCGAATCACAATTTCAAATTTCAAAAATTTTGATTTCCAGAGACTATCCTCAATAGCATCGGGACGCGAAACTTTGACGAACATGTGTTAATTTGGACTTCTAGATAGTTTCGCATTGTTGACCTATGTATTTGCTTGCCAGTGATTTCTATCTCTGTCCAAGGCTTTGCGGTCTTGAGCATAAGTGTTCGCTAACATGTTTTTACCCATACTTAGCCTTATTTCGCCCACTATCATCCTATACTCACTCAAACATATAGCCATATTTTCACTCCCAAATTCAAGTCCCAAACCCTCATTTCAAGCTAAGGTTCTCCTTCAAGATTCTTTTTCAAGCTTCAAGTCTCCATCTCCAATCTTCACCAAGTTCATCTCCAATCTAAGGTATGTAGGTTTCTTTCATGGGTCACTTTTAGCCATGATACCCAGGAGTCCTTTTTTTCAAATTTCATGATTTAAAGTTTATTTACAAATGGTTCTTGCTTATTATAGTTTACTACACACTATGTCAAAGTTGTGATTGTTTTGCTATGTTTTGAGCTATAAATCTTGGATCTAATTTAAGATTTGATAAGGAGTTTTGATGTATATTGCTTGAGGGTGTTGCAAGGTGTTGATTGATGGGTTTAAAATGGATTTTGTTGCATGATTTCATCACTATATTTAATGGTTTGATAATAGCATTGCATACTCTCTAAGTGTTTGATAAAATGTCCGGATGTGGTTTCTTGACGATTTAAAGGTCTAAAGCATGATATATGATATGAATGACTATATGATGATAAAATGAGCTTATTTATATGATATAATCTATATAAAGTGTTGCATTAGACCATACCCGATCTATAGGAATAAGAGCCCGGGTAATCGAGGTGGGGGTTTGTACTCATCAACCATGTGAGGGATTTTCATTTCGCCACCGTGGTGATAAGGTGTGATTATGATAAACCATGTGAAGGGTTTGTACCATACCATCAGGGTTATAGGGTGAATCCATCATCAAACACAAAGGGGTATGTTATGTATCTATGCTAAAAGCCTTGACTGTATTGTTCTTGATGTCTATGATATGATAGTGTTTTCCCTTAGCCCCGGTCGCCCCACTTTATTATCTCTTGATGTTTGTCTTATTGTTTCTGTGACCAAGTATATGTAATGATTTTCTAAGAGGCTTGCTTGGGGTCCTTTCGGGTTCCCTTTGAATCATGTCACATTTAGACCCTAGTCTTGGGTCATGACAAACTTGGTATCAGAGTACTAGGTTGTTAGATCCTCGGAGTCTAACATATGGCTTCGATTAGAATCTTATTTATGGTTGTGATGTGTGGCATGACTATGAATAGGAGGCTATGAGACCTTTTTGGAAATGTTTCCCTTTTTTATGTTCTAAGTTGTACTATAAAGTTGTGGTAAGTTTTACCCCTAACAATTGTTCTTGTCTATGCTAGATCATTCCAAACACTTGACAAAGAATGGCCCAAACTCCTAAGGAGCAACCTAACAATAGTGACTTCGTGGATGCTCTCACTATGCTTACGCAAGGTGTAGCCAACCAAGTCAATCAAGGGGCTCAAAGCCCTCATGCTACTACCCCAGGAGCTAGGGTAAGAGACTTCATGAGGATGAATACTCTGATATTTTATAAATAAGTAAAAGGTAGATAAAGATCCACAAGAGTTCATTGATGAGGTCTATAAGATCTTGAATATCATAGGTATTGGGCCAAATAAAAAGTCAAAGTTGGCGGCGTACCAACTCAAAGGGGTAGCTCAAATATGGTTTGACAAATAGAATGGTGAGAAGGGGATTGGTAATTGGTACATTGGAACAAGGTGCTAAGATGGCAAACTTCATAAACTTGAAACAAGGTGCTTTGAGTGTGAGGGAGTATGCCCTCAAGTTTAATCAACTTCCCAAATATGATCCTCATTTGGTGGCTGATCCTAGATCTAGGATGAATAAGTTCGTGACAAAGGTCTTAAACTTAGTAAGTGAAGAATGCCAGTCCACCATGATAATTAGTGACTTGGACTTATCTCGGTTGATGACATATGCCGAGCAAGTAGAGGAAGAAAAGTTGAGGAAGAGAAGGGGACTTGAGGCCAAGAGGACCCAATTTGAGGGTAAATTCCGAAAGGGTGCTAGATGTTTTCAAGGAAGAAGGGTCTACTCATGCTACTAATAGGGGCTTAGCCAATGACTTCCCTAAGCCTCAAGGTATTGGTCCTGTGGCCCCTAATGATTTATTCCCTAATTGTGGAAGGAGTCATGGAGGCCTATTTTGAAGGGTTCTAATGCATGCTATGAATATGGGAGCTTGGTCATAAGAAGGCACATTATCCAAGAAATTGTGGCAAAAGACCAGGGTACAAATGCGATTCCATTAGGTAGATGTGGTACTCAAGGTGGTTCCCTAAGGCACAATCAATTTTATGCTCTACATGGGAGGGAAGGGGTTGGTGAGGTTCTTGATATTGTTAGAGGTATGTTGAAAATCTTTGACTTTGATGTGTATGCTTTGATTGTTCTGGGTGCCAATTTTTCCTTTGTTACCCCTAGCTAAAAAGTTCCATGTTGACCTCGAATTGTTGCATGAGTCATATGAAGTGTCTACTCCTATTGGTGCCTCTATTATTTCTAGGAACATTTATAGGAGTCATTCTATTTGCATTTTGCATAAGTTGTTGAATTATGGTCTTGTTAAATTAGATATGGTTGATTTTGATGTCATTCTTGGGATGGATTGGTTGCATGCCTACTATGCTTCTATTGATTGTAGAACTCGTAGGGTCAA
>JAOTQJ010042342.1:0-104467 GCA_025642045.1 Solanum sejunctum
TACAATGGATTTTCTTGCATGATTTCATCTCTATATTTCATGGTTTTATACTAGCATTACACACCCTCTAAGTGTTTAATAAAATATTCGTATGTGGTTTCTTGATGAATTGAAGGTCCAAAGCATGAGATATGATATGAATGATGTTATAAAGATGAAATGAGCTTATGTATATGATATAATCTATATAAACTATTGTATTAAACCATTCCTAGTACAGGGGGGAAGGGGGACTAAGAACCAGGATAACCTAGATGGGGGTTTGTACTCATCAACCTAGTGAAGGGTTTATACTTCTCCACTGGGGTGATGGGTTGGAATTATCACATACCTAGATAGGGGTTTGTACTCATCAACCTAGTGAAGGGTTTGTACTTCTCCAACGGGGTGATGGGGTGGCATCATCCCAATCTAGTGAAGGGTTTGTACTTCTCTACCGAGATTATGGGGTGGCATCATCACCAACCTAGTGAAGGGTTTGTACTTCTCCACCGGAGTGATGGGGTGGCATCATCACCAACCTACCAAGGGGTTTGTTCTTTGGAACTCTAGCTTTGTCTCTTCTACGCATATGATATCCTGTATGAGCATGAGTTACTTTAACATATTTTACTTATGCATTGATCGTACATATCGTATTATTATATTGTGCCTATTGCCTATTGTTATGCATTTTGACTATGATGCCTACTTCTTCTTGCACTGCATCATACATACTTAGTGCATTCAAATGTACTAATATATACTTTTGCCTACATGATATCACAATGTAGGAAGCGAAGTCCAAGATGATCCTCCTCCTCCTCCACGTGGCTAATTCGGTGCTACTCAAGCTAGTTGTTATGTCCTCCACTTCGGGTACCCTGGTCTATGTTTCCTTCATTATGCATTAATAAACTTTTCTTTATCTTTTATTTTGACCACGAGGGTGAGTCCCATTGCTTTGTCCGTGCCTCGGCTCCTGCCTATGTAGTAGAGGTGTTATTAGATATGCTATGTATCTATGTTATGCGCTTTGAATCTTTTGTCTCTTGATTATAATATTATGCAAGCTTTCTCCTTCATCCTAATTTTCCTTGTTTATGCTTCTTGCATTGTTTTACATTGCTTCTGCAACAAAGGATGTGTAATGATATGCTAATAGGCTTATTTGGGGTTCCTTCGGGTTCTCCAACCAGTCACGTCTAGGCCCTAGGTTTGGGTCATCATAGTGAGGTTTTTCCTCCCTAGGCATGAAGCGTAGGGGTGCGCCTTAGTGTTAAAAATGTCTAGTTTTGTTGAGTTGGTCCAAGGCTTATGGGTCTCGGGCCTAAACCTCTCCATACGAGAAAATACTTATACTTAGCCTTATTTCACCCTCATATCATTCAAGTCATTCCCAAATACTCTCTCAAACACTTAGATAACATTTCACCTCCAAATTGCAAGTCCCAAAACTCATCCGGATTTTAAGGTTCTCATTCAACCTTCAAGTCTCCATCTCCAATCTTCTTAAAGGATTCTCGAACGTCAAGGCATATGGGTTTCTTTCACCCATGGTACCCAAGCTTTATTTTACCTAAACTTGCATGATTTAAAGTTGATTTACCAATGGGTCTTATCTATTATTAATTTCACTGCACACTATGTTGGGGTTTCATCAAATTATGATTGTTTTAATATGTTTTGAGCAATGAATCTAAGATCTATTGTGAGGTTTAATGATTTTAATGTATATTGCTTGAGGGTGTTACCTAGTATCTATTTATGGATTCACATTGAATTTTCTAGCATGAATCTACTCTTGAAATGCATGGTTTTACACTAGCACTACACACCCGCCAAGTGTTTGATAAAATGTCTGGTTGATGTATTTTGAGGAATTGAAGGTCTAATGCATGTCTTATGAGTTGAATGACTTTTATGATTTTGAAAGGAATATATGTATATAATATTATCTCTATAGTGTTGCAAATTGACCAAGCCTCACTCGGGGAGTTGTAGGCCTTGGTAACCTTGTTGAGGGGTTTGTACCTCGATCGCCTTGCTTAGGATGTGGTAGGCCCGTAAAACCATGTCAAGGGGTTTGTAACTTTATAACCTTGTTAGGGTTTTTTAACCTCATCAATCTTGTTGAGGGATTTGTAATTCATCAACTATGTTGAGGGGTTTGTACCTTATTAACTGATTGAGGGGTTCGTACCTTATTCACCTCATCAAGATGGTGGTATGCTTGGATATTCACTATTTATGATCACTCCTTAAACATGTATTATGTTCTTTATAAGCATGATTTACTACAAGCATCTTTCATGTATGCCATATTGTTATATGTTACTCATTGCCTATGCTTATGTATTTCAATTATGTTACTTATCTCTTGTTCCATTGCATCCTACATATTTAGTACTTTCAAATGTACTAATGCATACTATATGCCTACAGGATTTCACCATGTAGGAACCAGAGTCCCGTTTGAGAAACCTCCTCCACGTGGCTAGTACGATTTCTCTCAAGCTTGTTGGTAAGTCCTCTATTCTGGGGACGATGTTTATGATCTTATGCTATGTTCTAAGACTATCTTTCTATTATATATGTATTAACTATGAGATTGATCCCAGTTGCTTATCTTAGCCCCCGCTAAGTTCTATGGATAGAGGTGTTGTTGGGCATATTATATATCTATATTATGAGCCTTGACTCTCTTGTTCTTGATATTTATGTTATGAAGCTTCCCCTTAGTCCCTTTTGCCCTTATTTCTAATCTATTATGTCATTTACTTGCTTTTGCAACCAATGATGTGTAATGATATGTTAAATACTTGCATAGGGTCCCTTCGAGTTTCCTATGAACCTTGTCACGTCTAGGCCCTAGGCTTGGGTTGTGATAAACTTTGTATTAGAGCACTAGGTTGTTAGGTCCTCGGAATCCAATACACTTCATCGATTAGAGTCTTATTCATGGTTGTGAAGTGCATCATAACTATGAATAGGAGGCTATGTGGTATTCTAGAAAATGTTTCGCTTCTTTATGATCCATGTCGTGCAATAGCGTTAGGTCCCCTAGGGCTTATTTTTAATCCGTAACTATTATATTTTAGGACATGTCTCAAGCTACATTGGATGGTGATATATTAAATGTGGAGTTTCGCAATACTCTATGGGTATTGGCCAAAGCGGTGACAAAATTGACAACTCATCTCAATCAATAAGTAAGTGCTCCTGAGACTTTAAATGGTAAGAGAAGGGGTAGTGATGCCAAGAGGGACCATCTTGAAGGAAAGTTCCAAAGTCCCAAAGATAGGGGTGATGCTATGTGTCCAACATGTGGTAAGGTGAATAGAGGTCCATGTTTGAGGGGCAACTATGCTTGCTTTGGTTGTGGTAAAGAGGGGCATAAAAAAAGGGATTGTCTTCATAAACTAAATAAGAGTAAAGGGGCTGATGATGGGGTGACTCATCTTAGATGACAAAATGTGGGAGCAATCATAGTGGTACATGTTGGAGGAACACGGGTGAATGCTTTGGGTGTGGTGAGATGGCCCACAAAATTTTGGATTGTCCACATGCTCATAACAGAGGTAAGGATGGCCGACCACAAGGGCAAGGTAGTCATGTTGATCAAGGGGCTCAAGGAGGAGATGAAGTGAGTGATGTTGCTACCGGTATGTTGATATTTCCTTTGGTTTTTATGTGTATGCCTTGATAGGACCTGGTGCCACTATCTCTTTCAATATCTTTTTCATTATTCTTCCTTATTGCTAGTGGGCTTCAAGTGTGCCCGAGTTCTTGTGTGAACGCTTGAAGTCTATCCCTTCGACTGAATCTATTATTGTTAGAAGGTTCATAGGCATTGTTCCGTGTCCATATTGCATTAAGTCTTGCTTGCGACTTTTTAGGTTTGATGTGGTGGATTTTGACGTCATATATGGGATGGATTAGTTGCATGCTTATTGTGTTTCCATTGATTATAGGGACCGTAGAGTGAGATTCTATTTCTCTAATAAACCTATCTTTGAGTGGGGGCTTGTAATATGGTTGTGAAGGGGCAAGTCCGTTTCTTGTCTTAAGGTACAATTGATCTCTAGATGTTGCATTTATAATCTTGTAATAATTTGGGCTGTTGAATCTAAGTCACTTCTATTGAGTTGTTTCTGGGGATCAATGAGTTAGTGAATGTCCTTTTCGATATTTTGAATTTAGGGTGGTGCCTTTTGGTTTGACTTAAGCACTAGTTATATCTATAGTTCTCATTAATAGGGTCTCCAAACTCTATCTTAATTTATTTGTTATGGTCTTCATTAATGATATTTTGATTTATTCTCATAGTGACGAGGAACTATGACTCATTTGAGGATAGTGTTGCAAAGATTGAGGGAAGAGATGTTTTATGCTAAATATGAGAACTGTGAATTTTGGTTGAAAGATGTTGCCTTTCTAGGTCATGTGGTTTGGTGGATGGTATTAAGGTAGATCCTACAAAGATGGTTATGATTAGAAATTTGTCCTAGACATTGGCCCCTTCAAACATTAGAAGTTTCTTGGGCATAGTAGGTTACTATCGGAGGTTTGTGAATGGGTTCTCTTTTATTGATTCTCGCATGACTAAATTGACCCAAAAGAAGGCTAAGTCTTTGTGGACCGATGAGTGTGAAAAGAGCTTCCAAACCCTGAAAGATGAGTTTGTGTTTGTTGTTACTTTATTACTGCAGGAAGGGCTAGATGGGTTTATTGTGTATTGTGATACATCTAGAGTTGATTTGGGTTGTGTTCTAATGCAAAATGGTAAGTTCATAGCCTATGCTTCTAGTCAACTCAAAGTGCGTGAAAATAATTATCCTACCCATGGTATTGAACTAGTAGTCGTGGTATTTGCATTATACATATGGCGTCATGATTTGTATGGGGTGCATGTTGATGTGTTCACCAATCATAAGAGTCTCCAATATGTCTTCACTCAAAAGGATCTCAACTTGAGACAAAGAAGGTGGTTGGAACTTGTTAAGGATTATGATATAAGTGTATATCATCATCCCGGTAAGGCTAATATTGTGGTGAATGCTTTGAGTAGGGTGTCGATGGTTAGCATAGCTCATGTTGTTGATGGTGGCAAAGGGGTGGCTATGCAGGTCCACTGGTTTGCTAGATTGGGGGTTAGGTTGGAAGAGGTTGATAATGGTTGGTGTTGTTGTTATTGATAGTTCTAAATCTTCATTGGTTGAGGAGGTGAAAGCTAAGCAAGATCTTCACCCTGCTTTGTTGGAATTGAGGACATTGGTAAAAGATAGTAAGGTGGAGGTTTTCTCCCAAGGCGGGATATAGTGCCTTTCGGTACCAAGATAGGTTGTGTGTACCTTGTGTTGTTGACTTAAGGGAAAATATTCTGGATGAGGCTCAGGGTCCTTCCTATTCTATTCACCCCAGTTCTACTAAGATGTTTAGATATTTAAGAGAGGTGTATTGGTGGGGAGGTATGAAGAAGGACGTTGCCAAATTTGTATCCGATTGTCATAGTCGTCAACAAGTCATAACCAAATATTAAAGGCCAGGTGGCCTAGACCAAGACATAGAGATTGCTACTTGGAAGAGGGGAGAAATTAATAAGGGTTTTGTGGTTGGGTTGCCAAATAATAGAGAGGCTTTTGACTTCATTTGGGTTATGGTTTTTAGAATGATAAAATTGACTTGTTTTCTATCGGTTAAGACTATATATGGGGCTGAAGATTATGCTTGATTATTCATTTATGAGATGGTGAGATTGCTTGGGGTGCCCTTGTCTATCATATCAGATCATGGTGTTCAATTTACTTCATACTTTGGACGTCCTTCCAAAGGGGTCTTGGTACAAGAGTTAAACTTACTACGTCCTTCCACCCTCAAATGGATAACTAAGCCGAAAGAACTATACAAACACTTGAGGATATGCTTAGGGATTGTGTATTGGAGCTTAAGGGTGGTTGGTATGATCATCCTCCAGTTATTGAGTTTGGATATAATAATAGCTACCACTCTAGTATGGGTATGGCCCCTTTTGAGGCCTTCTATGGTAGACGTTATAAATCAGTATATCACTGGTTGGATGATTTAAAGTAAGAGGGTTGGCTTTGATGAATCTTGATCTGGTCATGGAGGCTCTTAAAAAGGTAAGGATGATTAGAGAAAGGTTGGATGCAGCCCAAAGTCATAAAAAATCCTTTGCCGATGTGAGGAGGAGAGACCTTGAATTTAAAGTTGGTGATTGGATCTATTTGATGGTTTCACCCATGAAGGTTGTGGTTTATTTTGGTAAGAAGGGTAAGTTAAGCCTGAGATATATGGGCCCTCATAGAGTGTTAAACAATATTAGTAAGGTTGCATACGAATTGGAGTTGCATATGAATAAGGATATGGCTCGTCTGGCTCTTCATGCATCTAGGTTGAGAAGATGTGTTGTTGACTTAAGTGCGATAGAACTTTTGAGGTTGTTGGTGTTGTGGAGGAGTTGGCTTAGGAGAGAATCCCAATGGATATATTAGATAGATGGATGGGAAAAGTTGATTACTAAGGATGTAGTGTTCGTCAAGGGCCTTTAGAAGAATCATCAAGTCGATAGTTTCTCTCGGGGAGCCAGAGTAGACAAGGAGCGATATCTAAACCTCTTTCACTCTATTCAAGCTTGTGATGACACATCATGTCCTTTTCTAGTATGATTCTTAATCTTATGTTTCATCCCCTATGTCATTTGCATGCATTTATGTTTATGTTGACAAGTTCATGATGATTTTGACACTTATGTCGAGATTTTGAAAATGATATTTTAAATGTGTTGTTGCATTCTTCTTGGGGGTAAATTTCTTTATGATTTCTCTTCTCATGTATGTTTTCCTGACATTCGAATATGAATATTCTCAAGGGGAAGATATTAAAATGACCTTAAAAAGTACCTGAAAATATTCTTCGAAAGTGCTTGAAATCATAATTTTCATATATCTCAAAATCTATGCTTGATTTCAAAAGTCTGACTTCATATTCTTCTTCAGGGGGAAAAATTGAGTGGGCAATGGGTCTAACTCCGATTTTAGAGCAACCATAGAAAATTTTAAAATTTTAAAGTGGCGAAAAATAGTGAGGTTTTGGCGCCCCAGGCGCGACGCGCTAGGGGCACACCTCTGTATTAAAAATGCCCAGTTTTGTTGAGTCGGTCCAAGGCTTTTTGATCTTGGGCCTAAACCTCACCATATGCAAAAATACCTATTCATAGCCTTATTTCACTCTCATATCATTCAAGACATTGTCAAATACTATTTAAAACACTTAGACAACATTTCACCTCCAAATTTCAAGTCCCCAAACTCATTCGGATCTTAAGGTTCTCGTTCAACGATTAACTCTCCTTCTCCAATCTTCTTCAAGGATTCTCCAAGGTCAAGGTACGTCGGTTTCTTTCATGGGCTCCTTTCACCCATGATACCCATGCTTTCTTTTACCTAAAATCATATAATTTAAAGTTGATTTATCATGGGTCTTATCTATTATGAATTTTACTATACAGTATGTTGGAGTTTCATGAATTTGTGATTGTTTTAGCATGTTTTGAGTCATGAATCTAAGATCTATTGTGAGGTTTGATGAAAGATTTTTATGTATATTACTTGAGGGTGTTACCTAGTATCTATTGCTGGTTTTATATTAAATTTTCTAGAATGAATCTACTCTTGAATTACATGATTTTACATTAGCACTATACACCCGCAAAATATTTGATAAAATATCTAGTTGATGTATTTTGAGGAATTGAAGGTCTAATGTATGTCTTATAAGTAAAATAACTTTATGATGCTGAAAGAAATGTATGTATATGATGTTATCTCTATAGTCTTGGGAATTAACCAAGCCTCACTTGGGAGGTTGTAGGCCCGGGTAACCTTGTTGAGGGGTTTGTACCTCGATAGCCTCGCTTGGGAGGTGGTAGGCCTATGTAACCAAGTCGAGGGGTTTGTACCTTGATAACCTTATTGGGGAGTTTGTAACTCATAAACCTTGTGGACTGGTTTGTACCTCATCAACCATGTTTATGGGTTTGTACCTCATCAACTGATTGAGGGTTCGTAACTCATTCGCCTCTCCAAGAGGGTGGTAGGCCTTGGATACTCACTAATAGAGGTCACTCTTTACATATGTATTTTTTTCTTTATAAGCATGGTTTACTACAAGCATATTTCATGCATGCCATATTGTTATATGCTACTCATTGCTTATGCACTTCGATTATGTTGCTTATTTCTTGTTGTATTGCATCTTACATACTTAGTACATTCAAATGTGCAAATGCATAATCTATGCCTACATGATTTCTCAATATAGGAACCAGAGTCCCTCTAGAGCAACCTCTTCCACGTGGCTAGTACGATTTCTCCCAAGCTTGTTGGTGAGTCCTCCATTCCGGGGACGATGAATATGATCTCATGCTATGTTGTAAGACTATCTTTCTTTTATGTATCTATTGACTCTGAGGGTGAGTTCGGTTATTTGGCTTGGCCCCAGTTAAGTTCTATGGACAGAGATGTTGTTGGACATGTTATCTATCTATGTTATGAGCCTTGAGTCTCTTGTTCTTGATATTTATGTTATGAAGCTTCCCCTTAGTCCCTTTTGCCCTTATTTCTAATCTATTATGTTATTTACTTGCTTTCGCGACCAATGATGTGTAATGATATGTTAAAATACTTGCTTGGGGTCCATTCGGGTTCCCCATGCATCATGTCACGTCTAGGCCCTAGGCTTCTCTTTATATAATTAAAAAAAATTAAATAAAATTTAGTTATATAAAATAAAAAAAGTTATAAGTTCTAGGAATATCACTTTTATAGTTATGTAATTCTAACAAATAAACCATCTAATCAGTAATTGATGTTGCCTCGTGATCTATCAGCAACACTGAAACTTATTCTATTAGGCCACAGAAAGGAACTTCCATTTGACTAATTAGTCCTTTCAATGGTCTGTGGACTTTCTTCTTCAAACATAACAAAAAGGAGATGTAAGAAACTAATTCATTGTATAGAAAGTTGAACGTTTTGGTGGAATAATTAATTATTTTGATAGATTTGTTATTGAAGTTCTAAAGTAGAATTCACTTACCCTTGAAAGACTCTTTTTATAGTATCCTTTACTTGGTTATGAGCATGTTTAGAGTAGACCATATAAATAATTTTAATTTATTTAAATATCTTGATAGTCCTTCAAACTTGATATAATTTATGAATTAGATACTTAAACTTATTTAGTGACCAGGTAGACACCACATATATGCGTCTCATGGACACCTAATGCTAACATGGCAAATTTGTAGGTATTACACTCAACATTTGCACATTTAAAAGATCACATTAATCTATTACCTTTTTTTCCTCTAAAAATTTTCAATGTATTTCTTTTATCATTTTAGTAAATTTATCCCATTAAGAAGGTGAAGTGATCCTAAGTTATAACTCTAGTTTGATTCATAATACTTGAGTTATATATAAAACAACTTATAAATTATGTCATGTTAATTAACTCATTATTTAGGTCAATTAAAATTACAAATATTGCAAATGTTTGAGTTATTATACTAGTGAATCACAATAAAAAATATTTCTTAGAAAATTTGAATTTGTGGTCAACTTTAATTCTCTAATAATCAAATTGTATAATTACTGGGCTCATTAGCTATTTCCTATTAATATAAAAATGTAACATTGATTATTGAATATGATTTAAGGTTGTTGAGGATTAGATTACAATTATTAAGTATTAATTACACTTTTTGAAACTCGTCTAACAATTAAGGTTAGTTTTATTTGGCTAATGATTCTTTCATACATGCCCATAGTATTGATATTTCCACGGTTCAGATGACAAATTACATGGCTTCAAGTAATGGTTAATGGGTTTGGATTTAGACCTCATTTATTTTTGCTTGGATAAATCAACTCAGAGATACTTCTAATATGGTGCAATATAATGTGTTTTAGTCAAATTTGCATTATGTTTTTTGAAAAGTCTCACACTGTTGAGAGATCCTACACCTTGTATATAGATTTCCAAATATGGAAACTTTTTCTCACACCCAATATTCTTTTGGACTAACTTCCACATGATCAATCACCATGATCCACAATTCAATTTTTAAGATTCATTGTGTCTCACCTACATCGGTTGAATATTTTATACAACCTTACTACACAACTAACTTCATTTTATATTTGTGATCTCTAGTTAAGCTTGTAAAAAAAGTAACTAATTGATCTGCATGCCAACATATGCATTTGTCATTCTCATCCCATTAAACCTACACTTTGATACTATTTCTGTGCTAAATCAACTCAAACATACTCTTACGATAGTGTGACATGTAAAGTATTCATAGCATTAGATTGAGCCCATTCACGCACCCCACACATTTTGTTTGAAGTTGAGTTTAGTGCTAATTCCTGATTTGAGTTTTAAGTTCGTAAATGTTTGATTGAGTTTTCTTACTGTCAATTACATATTTATGATGTTCACGAGTTGCGTAGATGATTGCGATGTGTATTTATGCATTCCTTCGTATAAATCCTAATTGAATCGAAGATCATGATATCCCATGCATATGTAGATGTTGAGATAAATGATTTTTTCATACAATAAATAAATAATCCTTTTCGATTGAAATATTGCATGTTTTTAATGAGTTTGATGAGAATTGAGCACTGAGATAAATGATGTTTTGAGCAAGACATTTTAAAGAAGATGTAAATGGTGTTTTAAAATATAAAGATTGATGAAAGATGATGATGATGTTTAAATTAAAGTCTAATGAGACTTGATAATGATATTAATATGAGCATATATTTTAGGAGTAGTATTGAGTATCGATTTACATTAGAGTATAACTAACTCAAACCCAATAAACTATATAGCCAAAGAATGATTGAGGTCTAGCCCCTTTTGTCCAAAAAGAGGACTTTAATATTTGGATCCATTGATGTTGATATCCTTTACCCCGACAAGCTAATGGATAGAGGTAGCAATGACATCAATTCATTGTATCATCACTAACTCGTAAGTGATAGTTGTTAGTTAGAGAAACTCACAAATGAGGAAAAAATACGATCTTTCATGATGTTGCATATTCATATTTTTAACTGATGAAAGCATTATTATTTTCAACCTTGCATATCATATTGATGTTAAGTAGAGTTCTGACTTGAGTTTTTCTGAGTTTAGTTGATGATAAGTCTTTGTAATGACCTTCTAGGTCATTTTTGTGGTTCCATGAATATTTAATCAGTTTAACATTTGCCTAGTAACTATTGGCTAGTTGTAATTTATTGACACTGATTGTTAATTCGTTGGATAAATCGTTTGACAATTATGTAGCTTTTTGAGTTAAACAAGAAATTATGACTATAAGATAAATTTCTGGGTAAAGTCCTAGTAAATGACCTCGGAGTTGAATTTTGACAGTTGCATCAGCTCCGAAACGATAGATTTAGGCTAGGATCATATTTTGTGTAATTATATTAAGTTCTCCAAATTTGGCCATCGGGACAGGTTAATAGATGACTTTAGTCGATATCTTTGGGAAGTGTGTCCCATATGAAATTTTTGACCACACCATTGGATTATGAATACCTAGTTTGGTTTAAAAGGACCTTTTTTTCAGTCTTCAGGGCTTTCAAGTATATTTTTTGCCCTTCGGTAAACTTTGATATTGCGATATAGGGACCTATATTGGGATAAAACGACCTCGGATGGGAATTTTAACTATGTCGTTGAGTTCGAAATGTCATTTCTGATAAGCTTTTGTAAAAATAAAATTACCAAAATGCCCTTAAAATACTTCATGCACACATTGCGTCTTCCAAAGCTCTGATAGAAAATTCAAGACCAAATTTAGATGAGCGTGGAAAATCAACTCAGAAAATTGTCTCGACCCAATTTAACATAAACTGGGTCAAATTATGAAATTGCACATGAAGTGCAAAACCAACGGCTTCTCCGCCCCCTTCGCGACGCGCCATGGGTGCGGAGTTATGCTTGGTATATTTTTTAGTCATCGATTTATTCGACGGGAATGAAGTTTTCGAAAAATTTCACAAAATACACAGCTGTTCTCCCTCCTTGGCGTGCACTAATGTACTAAAATTTTACTTTTTTTTGTTTATTTAGAAAAGGGCAATTTTATCCTTCCAAATGCATTTTAATACCACCTAAACATATTTTAAAGCGTATTTTGTGAGAGTGTAAGGGTTTCTAGAGAAATTCTGAATTCTTGGAAGAAACTTTAAGATTCTTCATCCTAGGTATGTAAAGGCAATCCAGAGCATGAAATTGCTTCTTCCATGTACCCTATACATGTAATAGGATGATAGTTGATGATTGAGGAGCCTTAAATTGAAATTCTTGAAAGTTCTCTTCAAATTTATCTTTAATTTGTTTACATTATCTTAAATTGATGATCGTCATGCTTAAATTTACAGTATACATGCATTATTATGTGATAATAAATGTCCTCTATATAAATTCTCTGTTAAAAACTTGGATAATGAACTTAGGGGGAATGTCTAGAGCCTTGATTGTTTAAGTGTGATGCTTGGTTGAGTCTATGCCCTGAGGTGAGTGTATTTATGACTAAAATAGCTGGAAATGGTGTTGATAGAGTTAAGTGAAGGCTGATTCTTAACTTGAAAGAATGGTCCTGCTCCTGAGTTGATAGATGATGAGATGAGGCGAGTATGCTTGCCCGTAGGGGTTGAATAATGGAAATTCTTGATGAATTGAAAGACTTATGAGAATATTGAGTCCTAAGAGGAGTATTGACCACCAAAAATGAGTAAAAGTGAGTCCCACTTAGACTCATTAACTCTGTGGACAGCATAGGAGAGGATTGGATCGTGAGAACGGATAAATTCTTAGTTCCAAAAAAGGACTTACTATTATGATAAACCCCTGATCTACGCCCTTTCACCCTGGTAACGTACTGGGCAGATGTCGTAAAGACATTGCTTTGTTATAGGATCATTGGCTTATAGGTGATAGGCATAGGTCTAAGAAACTCCCAGATAGTTTCCTAATGATAGAACTCTGTTGTGATGTGATTATTTGATGTCTTGATGGATAGAGAGGTGATGGAGTCTTGTCATTTATTCTGAGGTGAGGATGAGTGAGTGATGATTGATTGTTATCTTGTTCCATTAACTTTAGCCATTTTATATACAGTACATCCCACGTATTACTGTCCCTTTGGCGCTGCATCATTTTGTGATGCAGATTTTGTAGACAAAGGACTTCAGCAGCCTAACCGTTAAGGTTCAGGACTTTTCAGATTCCTGATAGTGGTGAGTCCTCCCCTACATTCTGAGAATGATTATTTTCCTTTAGCTTGATAGACTTTTACTTGATTTTGGTAGCCATGGCCTGTGATAGTACCATCTCAGACAGTAGTATAGAGGCTTCACAGACATAAATGTTGATGGTTGATGTTAGGGGTTCTTTCCCTCTCCTTTCTTTATATTGAGACTTTCTATTGAAATCTTATTTTATCTATGATTGATTAAGTTTCTCTATTAAATTGACCAGATGAAGGTAATGAGACTAGGCGGTCTACTTAGGGTCTAGCAATAGTCTTTGAGTGCCAGTTATATCTAGGTTACCCTCTCGGGGCATGACAAACTTGGTATTAGAGGACAAAGATCGAGTATCCTAGGGAGTCTATGAAGTCGTGTCAAGTAGAGCCTTGTTTATGGGTATATTGTGCACCGCACTTCATAAGCAGGAGGCTATAGGACATTAGGAAATGTTACCCATCTTCTATGATCTGAGTTTATGCTATAGAGTTTAACTTGTGAAATCCTTTTTTAACTCACATATTCTACAGTTATAGAAAATGCTACCCAAGAGAACAATTGCTCTATGAGATGCCCTAGTCGCAATTGCTGAAAACACCCAAATAGAGGATTAGATTCAGACTGAGACTAGGAGACTGGGATGCCTCACGGGGATTGCTGCGGGCCCTCAGGCACCCCCTGCTCAGCACCAGCCAACTCCCACTACTGAAATAGAATTCAGAGGAGCCATCACCATATTGACTTAATTGGTTGCCTCCTAGGGGAATAGCCAAGGTTCTCAGTCTCCTAGTTCTGGATCATAGGATCCCTTAGCTACAACCCTGCTCAGGGACTTCTTGAAGATGAACCTGCCAGTGTATACGGGGTAGAAGGTGGAAGAGGCTTGATTACTCCTTTCCTCAAGAGTTAAGGGAGGAGAAGACAAATAAGTTAGTGAACCTAAAATAGGAAGGGATAACTGTGAAGGAGTATAGCCTTAAGTTCATCAAATTGTTAAGGTATGCTCCAAAGATTGTGAAAGATATGAGGAAGAAGATGAGGATATTTGTGTCTGGCCTGGCCAGACATTTGCAGAAAGTGTGTAAGGCTACTTCGCTGATTCTCAGAATGGACATATCAAGACTTATGGTGTATTCCCAACAAATAAAGGAAGATAAGAGGAGTGATAAAGAAGAGCATTTGAGTAGAAACGCAAAGATAGCGGGACATCAGCTTAGCCCGCAGAGACCGAATAGAGGTGACAAGTCTTATTTTCAGAAGAGATCATCATATCTTGCACCATTTGCAGCAAGTGCGCCCATGCAGCTAAATTTGTATGATCAGAAATCTCAAGGTTATCGGAATTTTAGGGCCCAGGGCACCCAATATCAGGCCAGTGTGACTCAGGGACCAAAGGGAAAGCCACCTTGTGGTAATTGTGGGATACTCCATCTGGGTAGGTGTCATCTGGGCATAGATGCTTATTTCCTCTATGGATAATGTGGGTCACTTCTAGTAGGAGTGACTGAAGAGGAGACGAGGTGAAAAAAGGAGCAGAGCTCAGTCCTCTACAACACCCCCAATATGTAACTAGCAGAGGGGTACTATTCTAGGTACAAGAGGCGGGATGAACCATCTTTATGCTATGGGTAACTGACAGGAACAAGAGGCTGCACCAGATATTTTCACGGGTATGCTTTGAGTCGTTACTTATGATTGCTATACATTACTTGATCTAGGTGCCACTTTATCTTTTGTGACCCCTTATATGGCTAGTAAGTTCGAGTTTCTTCCGGAGTGTTTGCTTGAACACTTTGCTCATTCTACCCCCATTGGTGAGTTTAGCTGAGAGAGTTTATAGGTATTGTGTGGTATCTATTTATCATATAGAAACTTAAGCTAATTTGGTAGATCGAGAGATGGTTTATTTTGATATAAAAATAGGCATGGATTGGCTTCATGCTTGCTATGCTTCTGTAGACTGTAGAACCCTATTCTTAAGTGCCAATTTCCTAATGAGCCTGTCTTAAAGTGGAAAGGGAGTTTTGTTGCCCCTAATGGTAAATTCATATCCTATGTTATAGCTAGAAAGTTAATATCCAAGGGTTGTATTTACCACCTCGTGCGAGTAAAGTCGGATGATGTTGAATCCCCTACTCTTGAATCAGTCCTGATTTTAAATGAGTTTCTTGACGATCTTCCTAGAGTACCTCATAATAGGGAGATTGACTTTGGGATTGATGTTCTTCGCGAGACCAAACCTATCTCAATACCACCCTATAGAATGGCCCCCACAGTGTTGAAAGAATTGAAAGACCAATTGAAAGACTTGTTAGAGAAAGGTTTCATAAGGCCTAGTGTCTCACCTTGGGGTGCTCCTATCCTATTCGTGCATAAGAAAGATGGGTCTTTGGGGATGTGTATACACTACTAGTAGTTGAACAAGGTTACCAGAAAGAATAAGTATCCTCTTCCCAGAATAAATGATCTCTTTGGCCAGCTTCAGGGTGCTACTTGTTTCTCCAAGATAGACCTCAGATCGGGTTATCATTAGTTGAAGGTGAGGAAAAGTCATATTTCTAAGACAGTATTTAGGATAAGGTATGGCCATTTTGAGTTCTTGGTCATGTCCTTTGGGTTGACAAATCCACCTGCAGTTTTCATGGATTTGATGAACAGGTGTTCCGATCGTATCTTGATATGTTCATGATAGTGTTTATTGATGACATTCTAGTATATTCAAAGAATATAGAGGAGCATGCTAATCACCTTAGAGTGGTTTTGCGAACACTCAAAGATCATAAGTCATACGCAAAATTCTCCGAGTGTGAGTTTTGGCTCAAGTGAGTGGCTTTCTTAGGCCATGTTATTTCGGGAGATGGTATTCGGGTGGATACTTAGAAGATTGTGGCAATTGAGAACTGGCCAAGACCAACTTCTCCAATAGAAATAAGAAGCTTCTTTGGTTTAGCAGGCTACTATCGGAGATTTGTTGAGGGCTTCTCTTCTCTGTCATCACTTTTGACAAAGTTGACTCAGAAAAAGGCCAAGTTTTAGTGGTCTGAGGTATGTGAGAAGAGTTTTTAGGAGTTGAAGACTAGATTGACTACAACACCAGTGTTGACCTTGCTAGATGAGATAAATGACTCCATGATATACTGTGATGCATCCAGAATTGGATTAAGTTATGTGCTTATGCAGAGGGGGAAGGTGATAACTTATGCTTCCAAAAAGCTTAAGATCTATGAGAAGAATTAATTGATCATTGATTTAGAGTTGGCAGCAGTGGTATTTGCACTTAAGATCTGGCATCACTATTTGTATAGAGTGAATGTGGACGTGTTCACCGATCACAAGAGTTTGCAGTATGTGTTCAGTGAAAAAGAGCTCAACTTGCGGCATAGGAGGTCGATGGAGTTGTTCAACAATTATGATATGAGCATTATCTACCACCCAGGTAAGGCTAACATTGTTGTTGATGCTTTTTGTAGGATGTCCATGGGTATCACTACCTATGTGGAGGTGGGAAGAAAGAATTGGCTAAGGAAGTGCATAGATTAGCTCGATTGGGAGTGCAACTTGAGGAGAACAACGAAGGTGGAGTCAAATGTTCAGAATGGTTCTGCTTCATCCTTAGTATCATAGGTGAAAGAAAAGCAAGACCAAGACCTTTTCTTACTCCAATTGAAAGAAATAATTCTCAAGTAGAAGTTGATGGTTTTCTCCAAAGGGGGAGATCAGGCGGTAGGACCACATTACTCTATGTATGTAATAATTCCTAGGTGGCAGGACCGCAACGGAGACCTTGTCGGCCCGCTTTAGTTGTATTCTTATGTGTATGTGTGCTGTATGCACTTTCTGGGAGCTACTGCAGGTGAGTATAGGGCCTAAAAACAGAGGAAACTCTGCCGAATTTTTGGTAGATTTTTATGATTTTAAGTTAAGGTTTTGCGATTTAATGTTGGTTTAACTGCCTAATCGGCACAAGTCATGGCCCGGGGGTTGGGCTGTGACAATATTGATGGTGTTCGAGACAGAATCATGGCCGAAGCTCAAAGCACAAAATATTCCATCCATCCTGGCTCAACCAAAATATTCCACGACTTGAGGGAAGTTTATTAGTGGAATGGGATAAAAAAGTCATTGATGAATTTGTATCTAAGTGTCACAATCGCCAACAAGTGAAGGTTGAACACTACAAACCATGTGGATTAGCTCAAAACTTTGAAATTCTGGAATAGAAGTGGGAGGTGCTCAACATGGACTTCATTACTAGCTTATCAAGATCCAGGAAACATCATGATTCGATATGGGTGATTGTTGATAGGATGACTAAATTAGCCTACTTTTTGGTGGTTAAGACAACTTATATGTTTGAGGAGTATGCTTGACTATAAACTCATGAGATTTGTGAGGTTGTATGGGGTTCCCTTGTCCATCATCTCTTACAGAGTAGCTTGATTCACCTCTCAATTTTGGAGATCTTTCCAGAAGGGATTGGGAACGAAAGTGAATTTGAGCATCGCTTTTCACCCTTAGATAGACGGGCAGGCGGAGTGAACTATTTAGACTTTAGAGGATATGTTGAGAGCATGCATTATTGACTTCAAAGGAAATTAGGATGATCATCTACTATTGATTGAGTTTGGATACAATAATAACTATCTACTAGCATTCAAATGGTCCCGCATGAAGCATTATACGGAAAGATATGTAGATCACCGATTTGCTAGTTTGAGGTGGGTAAAATTGAGTTTATTGGGCCCGATCTTGTACACCATTCTATGGAGAAAGTGAAAGTCATCAAGGAAAGGTTGAAGACAGTCCAGAGTCATCAGAAGTCATACACGGAAGTGAGAAGAAGAGACTTGGACTTTGAGGTTGTAATGACCCGTTAGACTATTTTGAGAATTGATTCTATTATTTTTCTTCAAAATATCTTTCTCGTAAATTATAGTAGGTATTGTAGGTTGTTCATTAACTAAGACTATTTACTTAGGGGTAAGAAATGACATTGGTTACTATACTGTAGTTACTATTCCTTGTCCTTATTTATTATTATTATTATTATTATTATTATTATTATTATATATATTAATTTTTTTGTTCCGAACAAAAGTTGGTGGAAACAAAAAATAAATCTTGTACTAGCTTTAAAGATTTGTCTAAGTGGGCAGCACCATGATTATTTCCTATATAATTATGTTTTCAATCATTACCCACTAAGACAATCAAAATAATAAATAAATAGAGAAATACATCTATATATAGAAGGATGCTTAGGTTGAATGCTTAAGAAAAAAATAATAAGAGAAAGAGGGGTAAGGGTGCATAAGTCTACTCATAGGGCGTCACTCAAACCCAATCAAATTGGCATCTGGAAAATTTCAAAAGTGTTCAGGTAATATGTAACCAAGCTTAAAGGTTGATTATATTCGTTAGGAGGGATATAATATTATTAGTATGTGTTGGATGATGTGTAGGTTGAAAAGACTAAAGAAAATTTAATTTGAACTTCTATTATTGGTCAATTTATTTTCTTGCATGTAATGAAGGTTCCAATTAATTATATTAATTTGTGTGTGTTTTCAGTAGGATTCATGGTCACTATTTCTTATTGATAGTAGAAGCAAGTAGTAGCATGTGTTTTAAGGAATAAGTAGCAGTAGTCCTTGTATTTTATGGAATAAGTAGCAGCAGTCCTTGGTTGTTTTAAGTTAATACGTAGTTTTCATATGTCAATATTAGAATATTTTTTACATATATAATGTTGTTGGGTTATCATGTTATAAATTGAGTCATATTGAGATTGGTAATAAACAATAGGTGTATTGTCTTACATGAATATCATTAGAATTATACTATTTGAAGTATTAAAGATTTAATAACGAAATTGGTTGATCCTTGGGTCTAAGCTAGACATATAGTAATATGAGTATTGTTATGTTTTGAAATCTTATATTTATAATTTATTTTACTAGATTGTGGTGCTATAGATTTCATTCAAAAAGGAAAGGCAAAAGTGTTAGATTGATCGCGATTTGTTTGACTAAGGAGAGTGGACTTTCAAAACTTAGTAATTCTCGTAGAATTCTCAAATTTTCCTTTCTCCTATGTGTGATACGTGAAATATTTTAATATTATACGAAGTGAGATGATTAAAAAAATATAAATGTGAGTTGGTGTGTTATTATAGTACTTGAATTGGATAATGTGGTTAAGTGATGAGAATTCTATATTTTTGATATATATATTATTGTGGTTGGAGATTATGAGTAGAATTATTTGTAAAATTCATATTGTGTTCATTCATTCCATGATATGCATATTTGTATTGATTTCAGATACTAGTATTAGTGAGTTGGAAAATATTAGGACCGAGGTCTTTACCTGTTGAGATATGATGCCGAGGTATTTGCCGGTGAAATTACAATGTTGAAAACTTTATGATGATCTTGTGATGCCAAAGTCTTTGTCGATGAATTTATGATGATATTATGATGACGAGGTATTTGACGGTGATGATATGATGTTGAGATATTTTTCAGTGATGTTATAATACCGAGGTCTTTGCTGGCGATTATTGCATAAGCATTGCATTTTACTATTGCATATTATTGCATAGCATGATGTTATTCTTGTGATTGATTATGCTGTCATTTTTAGCTTGTGCTTTGGAATTTTGATATAGTGAAAGACCATCTTTATTATGTATTATTTATTGCTATGCCGGACTAACTTTCTGTGCAGGTTGTAGTCGTGGAGATCGATTTGGATGAAAGAAGTTTATGTATTTTGTTGAACTTACTTTATTTTGTTAGTTGACTTGCTGTGTACCACGTGGTATTTGGTACTCACCCCTTGCTTCTACACTTGTGTAGGTTGTGAGCTCAGATAGTGAATAGTATTTTCCTTGATCCTCTCAGGCTTCTCAAGAGATGTAGAGAGGTAGCTGTTGTCATCTAGGTGACTCTGTTATTCCTATTTCCTTTGTACTTGTTCTATTCAAGGAGAAGGACAGTTTGGACTAGTATTTTTTTATTTTTCTGTATTGTTAGTTGCTTGAACGCTGACAATCAATTCTTGGGTGGTATTTAAGTTCATGGAAATTCTTAGCTTTAGTTATCTACTCTAGTTAATTACTTCCACACAATATGTTTATTATCCCTTTGAGTTAAGACTGACTTGTTCTGGTGGGATTGAGCAAGTTCCATCACGCCCATTTTTGGGTAGTGACAGAGGCAGATGATTGGATGATTGGGTGTACTTGAAGGTGTCACCCATAAAGAATGTCATGAGATTTGGTAAGAAGGGGAAGCTGAGTCCCTATTGTATCAGGCCATACCAAATTGTAAGAAGGATTGGGAAAGTTGCATACGAGTTAGACTTGCCCTCCGATCTAGATGGAGTTCACTCGATGTTTCACGTATCTATGCTGAAGAAGTGTTTGAGGGATACAACCTTTATAATTCCTGTGGAGAGTACGGGAGTGAATGATAACTTATCATATGAGGAAATTCCAGTCGAGATCCTTGATCAACAAGTTCGTAATCTGAGGAATGAAGAGATAGCCTCCATTAAAGTCTTATGGAGGAATCAATTTGTTGAGGAAGCTACGTGGGAAGCTGAGTAAGCGATGAAACTCAAATACCTGCATCTGTTCATGCCAAGTGAGGATGATGTTGAAGGTAAATATTCATATCCTTAACATTTTTTAATGTTTCTTTTCATTAAGTTGATGCCTTGTTTTATTTCATTCCCGAGTCTAAGTTAGAGATAGACAGTGAGAGTTTGAGTGTTCCTGAGTGAGAAATGTGATGAGTTCTGGTGTTGTTCATGTTTCTGTCCGACCTTTACTCATCATTCGAGGATGAATGATTCCAAGAAGGAGATGATGTAACACCTTATAAAATTATCAAAATACCCCTCAAAAACATCATATGCATAATGTGTCTTCCAAATCTCTGATGGAAAATCTGAGATTGAATTTGCGATTAGCGCAAAAAATTGTCTCAAAAAATGGACTCGACCTGATTTAAAATAAATAAAGTCGAATAACAAAATTGCACTGGATGTGCAAAAATAGTGGGTTTTTCGTGCCCCTTCGCGACGCGCCAGGGGCACAAAGTTATACTTGGTATTTTTTAAATTGTTGAATTTTTTTGACGGGAATGAAGTTTCAGAAAAATATCACAAAATATACAGGTGCACGCCCCCTCTGCAACATGCACCAATGTACAAAAATTTTACTTTTTTTCCTTTTATTTCAATAAGGGCAATTTTGTTCTTCCCAATATATTTTAATATCCCCAAAATATATTTAAAGCGTATTTCATACAAAAAGTGTTTCAAAACCATAATTTTTCTAAGTCTTTTATGTAAGTTCTAAGAGAAGAAGAAGAAGAGAGAGCATAAGGGTTTCCGAAGAAAGCCTGTATTCTTAGAAGAAACTTGAAGATTCTTCAATCCAGGTGTGTAAAGGCTACCAAGAGCATGGAATTGGTTCTTCCATGTGCCCCATACATGTAATAGGATGATAATTGATGATTGAGGAGCCTTGAATTCAAATTCTTGAAAGTTATCTTCAAATTTATCTTTAATTTGTATATATTATCTTAAATTGATGACCGTCATGCTTAAATTTACTGTATATATGCATTATTATGTGATTATGAATGTGCCCTATATAAATTCTTTGTTTAAGACTTAGATAATGAACTTAGGGGAATGTCTAGAGCCTTGATTGTTTGAGTGTGATGCTTGATTGAGTTTGAGTCTTGAGGTAAGTGTATTGATGACTAAAATAGATGGAAATAGTGTTGATAGAGTTAACTGAAGGTTGATTCTTATCTTGAAAGAATAATCCTGCTCCTTTGAGTTGATAGATGATGAGATGAGGTAAGTGTGCTTGTCGTAGGCGTTGAGTGATGGAAATTCTTGATGAATTGAAAGACTTATGAGCATTTTGTGTCCTAGGTGGAATATTGAATACTAAAAATGAGTAAGAGTGAGTCCCACTCGTACTCATTAACTACCTGGATAGCATAGCAGAGGATTGGACCATGAGAACGGATGTATACTTAATCCCAAAAGAGGATTTACTATTATTGTAAACCCTGGATGTGTGCTCTTTCACCTCGGCAAGGTACTGGGCGGATGCCGCAATGATATGACTTCATTGTACTATGATTGGCTCATAGGTGATGGGTATAGGTCCAAGAAACTCTCAGATAGGTTTCATGATGATAGAACTCTAATGTGATATGATTATTTGATGTCTTGATGGATAGTGAGGTGATAGAGTCTTGTCCTTTATTTTGAGGTGAGGATAAGTGGATAATGAGTGATTATTATCTTGTTCCATTTACTGTAGCCCATTTTACATACAGTACATTATATGTACTAATGTCCCTTTGGCGTTGCATCATTTTATGATGCAGATTCTATAGAAAGAGGACTTCAGTAGCCCAACCATCGATGATCAAAGCTTTTTGGATTCCTGCTAGTGGTGAGTCCTCCCCTGTATTCGGAGGATGATTACTTTTATTTAGCTTGATAGCCTTTTACTTTATTTTGGTAGCTATGACCTGGAATGGCACTGGCTTAGACAATACTATAGAGGCTTCATAGATATAGATGTTGATGGTTAATGTTGGGGGTTCTTTCCCTCTCCTTTCTTTATCTTGAGATTTTCTTTTGATATCTTATTTCATCTATGATAGATTAAGTTGATATCTTGAGCCCACAGATAGATTATTATTATTCTTATTTTGCTAAATTCAACTATTGAATTGACCGAATGAAAGAAATAAGACTAGGTGATCCGCTTGGGGGCTAGCAATAGTCTCCAAGTACCAGTTACATCAAGGGTACCTTCCCTGGATGTGATAGATTTCATATATATATTATATTTTTCTCACCTAGAATGAGGCCAGAACATCGAAATTAAGTTTAAGAAGACACTAAAAATTAAAGGGCAGAGGGTGACGTAGCCCAACCATGAGCTGCCACATGGCAAGCAGTTAAAAAGAAAAAGAGAAAATCATGATATATATTTGGAAAACATTTCCAGAAAAGGAAAGTGATTAACGTATTGTTTTGATTCGCAATTTCTCTCCCGTTTCAATTCAATTTCATTGATTTAAAAGCATAACTTGTGTAATTTGTTGAGAAAGAACATTATGGAAGTGTTGGAAACTTATATTTGCATCCCCTTTGAGGTAAAACTTATTGAAGATATTTTTGGAAACTTCGATATGCGATTTCTTATCCATTTTGAGTCAAAATTTGGTGAAATTTGAGTATATTTTATGTGTTCTTATGAGACATGCTATGGTAATTTTAGAATAAATTGATAGCGCTCCATTTAGTGTAGAAATCTGATTTTAGCTGCTGTTATGTTGCAGATTTTTTGGAAATTTTAAGTTGCAATATCTTGGTCGTTTGTTATCGTAATTAAGTAAAATTTAGTTCTAAACTATACTACTTTTCAATACCTACATCATGGTACATTTGTATTATTTTAATTTGACTGTATTTGTAATGATTTTTGCCGAGAATCTTCTGTACGTATACGTTGTTTTCTATAAGAAATGTCCTTTATTTTTGAGCTACTTCTGATTATTCTGAGCCTTGTTTAGAGTACAATTTTTTGCTATAGATTTGAGGTGACATAAGGATCATTTTATGGGGGTTGGTTTGACATTTTGGGCATGGGCCTATTTTCTTCGTTTTAGTCGCAATTGACCTATTCACACTCATATCTTGAGATATTATAGATGAAACGATAGTAGTCATATTGTGATTCATATTTTAACAGCTGAGCGACATTATGAGGCGGTCAGAGAGAGTAAAACTCACGTGGACTGATCCAGAGCATGTGAATTCGCCTTTAAGGTAGACTAGGCTTTCCTTACCTCTAGACTGAGCTAAAATACATGTATATTGGTAGCCTATTTATGATTGGAAGTCCTGATTAAGATATGTATATATGTCGTGAAGCTGATTGTTAATTATATTTCCTACAATGAATTTTAACACAGTTGTCATGATTTTTTAACACTTGTATTCCTGGATTATCATTGTATTTAGCATATGGGGTATCTAAAGTTATTTTGGAGATACTTGTGGTTTTTCTGGACTATACTAGCTATGAGCACTATAGTAGCTAAGTTCTGGCACTGTAGAACTATGATAAGGCCTGGTAAAGGCTGGATATGGGTTGATTCCCTGTGATAGGTATGTATTCTGGCTTAACCCCTATCTTTAGGAACATGTAGCCTAATACTACTTAGATATGTTTGATGTGAGGTTTTTGTTGATTAAACACCATACTATGGATAGACTCTGGTTTATCTATGGTCCCAATGGGTCGATTTACTCTAGATACCTATCATACAACCATATTGTAGACTTATTTGGTATATATATGACTCTACTAGACTCTACCAATTTGTGATACACCTGTTGTTACCCTGGGTCTAGACCCCGTTATTTATTCTCTGACTCTTTGTTCGCGACTTCAGACGATGCTACCCTAGATACACACTACATAGATCCCTGCAGATACGTGGGTGAATATCTAAACTTACTCAAAGTACTTATCATTGACTGGAACATGGTGTATTTGGATTTGGGCATGCATCACCTTACATTAGCCTACGAGATATATGCTTCTATATCTAGTTGTTGGTCCTTGTGCATTTGTTATCCTTACCTGAGGCTAGGATTAACTAATGTTATATGAGGAATGGTGACATACGATTGTAGAAATTAGATTGGGTGGTATATACATGTTATGAGCGTTGCCTAAGTTCACTTTGGGCATAATATGACATTGGGGTTCCGGGTCTGGACAGATTGGTTTAGTGAGGGATTATTTTGATACATTGATCCTAGATGATGCTCCTAGTCGCTATTCAAGCTTCGATGGTTATGTCCGAGTGTCTGAG
Source organism: Solanum sejunctum (assembly GCA_025642045.1). Lineage (NCBI taxonomy): Eukaryota > Viridiplantae > Streptophyta > Magnoliopsida > Solanales > Solanaceae > Solanum > Solanum sejunctum. The sequence continues at coordinate 25,262 of JAOTQJ010042342.1, forward strand.
ACCCGAGAGTTTCACCCTGTGGTCTGAGTCCAATGACCACGAGTGGGATGTCAGGTGGTGGATGTTGATTCTAAGGCTCGAGCACCAAATTATTATTCTTGGGTTTGAGGCCTAATTGACTGTTCTTGGGTTTGAAGCCCAATTGTTTATTCTTTAGCCCGAGGCCCAATTAACTATTCTTGGGTTCGAGGCCAAGTAGATTATTCTTTGGTTCAAGGCCTTATTAATTGTGTTAAGAGGAATTATATATATTGTCTGACCATCTGGTTTTGGTTGACTGCCCCGACTGAAGGCCAAGTCAGGAAGGGGGTTTGAGGCCTCATTTGATATTATATTGAGGCCTTATTTGACTATTAATGGTGCAAGGCTCCATATGACAGTTGTTACTAGATGAGTCGAGGACCCAATTGGTTACTTATAGATCTACACACCTCTACACACCTTGATTATGTGTGGGTATAACCTCTGGGATTCTGGGGCTCAAGAGGCATTCAATCTTAGACACTAGGGCCTTATACCTACGTACAACTTATCCCTAGATTATGTGACATTGGGAGTTGGGTTTTATGATGATTTCATAAGTTCTGTGGTGATTCTATTTGTTAGATTGTGCGTGAGTGTAGCTTTTGGGTTTTGGGGGGTCTAGTCTGTGTACATGCCTAGATATTAGGGCCTTACTCCTACGTACAACACTATGTCTCCATCCAATGATAGTTGTGGTCTGCACCTACTAGTGTTTCATCTATTAGTATCATTATACACCACTTGGATTGGTTCAATTTGGGGTCGGTGATTCTCTAGACATACTTACCCCTTGTTATGTTCTGATTTACTACATATACTGCACTTCCCTATATGTGAGCCTTATATATTATAGTACTTCACTCAGTTTGCTGATAATGCCTATTGGGTGCCTATTACTGGTGCTCACCGCTAGATTTCTACATCTTCCTATAGTGCAGGTCCAGGTACTAGCCGCAGTTACTGAGTTAGGGCTTCATAGAAGATTCAAGAGATAGTGGTGAGCATCAACAACTCTGGATATTATGCAGTCTCCTTCTGTTTTGAGAACAATCTTTTGTATTCAGACATTGGTCTTGTATATGTAGATTGGATTTGTGTGTGTAGATTGTCATTCTGGTTATGTAAGTAGATATGTATATTTCATCTTGAGTTTATAGTAGCTCTATACACTTGACTTTCAGGTTCTGGGTAGGTTTCAATTATTTGTATTGCTGTGTTTGCTATGGTTTGACTAGGGAGCTGGAACAGTTACCTTGTGGCTGGGGTAATTTGCTTTCTTATAGGTGGGATCTAACAGGCACCCATCATAGCCTAGACTGGATCGTTACAGTCTCTTGAGTAGACTCTTGATGTATGTCCTTACTTTCTCACCATTTTACATAACATATACTCCACACAATGATACCACTTAGCACTGTATCTTTTCATGATGCAAACACAAGTGTCAGAAATCCGCAATAGGTGATGCGTTAAAGATTTCAAACATTCCCAAAGCTGTAGTGAGACCTCCTTACACTCAGATTGATTGAGTACTATTATTTCTCTTTTTAAGTAGCCATGGGCATATCACGAACACCACCTGATAGTATTAGAGGTTTCATAGATAGTCATATGTTGTATTATAATTTATATCTTGAGATTATTTTTTCGAAATAGAGTTATGATTAAACTTTTTGTTAAGTTATTGTTTCTTAAAGATTATTTCTTCCTATGTTGTTGATGTTAAGAGCCCTTATAATTGTTCTCTATTTTCATTAAGTCTTCCACTGATTAATGAATGAGTGATGACATCAATTGATTCTCTCAAAGATCAACAATGGTTTCTAAGTGTCAAACATGCCTAGGGTGGCCTCTTGAGGTGTAAGAATCTTGGTATTAGAGCAAAAAGTTTGAGACTCCGAGGGTCTCTATAAAGCCATGTTTAGTAGAGTATTACTTATGAGTGTGTTATGGAACACACTTATAATGTGGAGGCTATGAGACATTAGGGAATTATTTCACTTTGTTGCATTCTGAGTTTGTATGATAGAGTTTTAACTCTACAAAAATTCTTTTCTAATTCATTAATTTATGCATTGTAGATAATGCCTCCTATGTATACCACCAACCAGAGAAATGCTGCCAACATGAGATACCACAGTTCAAGATACCTTCATAATAAGTGATAAGGACTAAAGGCCACCCCACATCATCTACTGAAGCTCCTCATGTGATGCATCCTCAGCCTACCTAACTTGCTCCTACTTCTAAGGACAAGTTTATAGGAGATATCGGCATGTTGACTCAATTAATGGCCGCTCAGAGTGGAATCTAGGGATAATCAGTTCCTATAATTAGCTCCTAAGAACTCTCTTCTCCACCAAGAGTTGAGATATTTTGAGGATGAACTTGCCCATTTTCACAGGTTCAAAGGTTGATTAGGATCCTTAAAGCTTCATTGATGTGATGTGGAAGATTTTGAAGGTGATGTATGCTATTGAGGTTGAGGGTGTTGAGTTGGTTTTCTATCAACTTAAGGATGTTGAAAATGTATGGTGTGACTAGTAGGAGAAGAGCCATGTGAAGGATATTGAGCCTAGGATTTGGTATGAGTTTGAGATTGCCTTCCTCTTTCACTTCTTTTCCTAAGAGATAAGAGAAGCAAACGTGGAAGAGTTTGTGAACATTAAGCAAAAGAGTATGACTGTGAAGGAGTATAACTTGAAGTTCATGCAGCTATCCAAATATGCCCTAGAGATGATTTTAGATATGAGGACCAAGATGAGAAAACTTGTCTTTGGCATAGGAAAGCATGTGAAGAAAGAAATTAAGGCAATGCTAATGATTTCTGACATAGATTTTTCTAGGCTTATGGTTTATGCTCGGCAAGTTGAGGAAGACAAGAAGCAGGATAGAGAGGAGAAATTGAGCAGAAAGACCAACTCAGTTAGGCATGAGAATGAACAGAGGCAAGGAAAGGGTAACAAGTCCTTTTTCCAAAAGAGGTCCTCTAATGATGCACTTTCATAAGCAAGTTCACCAACATCTCAAAACATGTATAAGCAAAAATTGCAAAGTCACTAAAATTCCCAAGCACGAGGTTCTTAGTTCTTGGGAACTATGGCTCAATGTTCTAGAGGAAAACCACCATATGTTAGATGTTGAATTCTCAATTTGGGTGAGTTTTGTGAAGACACCAGTTCTTGCTATAGATGTGGACAGATAGGTGACTTTTAGAATAAGTATCTTTCTAGGAAACAAGGAGGTGGGGCGTAATAGAGCTCAATGATCTTCCACAGCACCACAGAATAGAAGTAGTCAAGGAGGTACAACTTTAGGTACAAGCGAGGGAATAAGTTATGTATGTGCCATGTCTAGTCACCAAGACTAAGAGAACTCCAATTATGTTGATACCGGTATTATTTGAGTCTTTTCCTCTGATGTTTATATGTTGCTTGATTTGAGTGCAAAATTGTCTTTTGTCACTTTTTATGTAATAACTATGCTTGACTTTTTTCCTTAGAGTCTTGTTAAGCCTTTCAGTATGTCTACTCCTGTTGATGAGTTTATTCTAGTTGAGAGGGTTTATAGAGGTTGTACTCTGTCCGTCTATCAGAGAAATACCATAGCTGACTTTGTTGAGTTAGACATGGTTGACTTTGATTTTATTCTTGGCATTCACATTCTTTATGCTTGTTATGCTTAATTGATTATAGAACCTAGATTATCAAGTTTCAATTTTTAAATGAGCCTCTTATAGTGTGGAAAGGTGGTCCTATAGTGTATGAAGCTCTGGAACCCCCAAAATCCATGGGCTAACACCCATGAAAAACTGAGAACATCATCTGATTGCCACTCTTGAGCATCTAAAATGCTTTAAGACACCGCTCGATGACACCAAGCGTACTGGAAGTCTTTGCAACCTTTTCATGGGCAATTATATGAAGTTTTCCAAGAAAAAGAAGCTGGAAACCCCTATATCCAAAGATCTATAGGCTGATTCTCATAAAATACTGAGAAGATCACCTTTTTTCCTATTTTGTAGCCCAAGAAATGCTTTGGGCATCGTTTGATGACAACAAGCCTACTAGAACAATTAGCGGGATCCTTATAGACAATTTTGTGAGGTTTTATGAGAAAAATGGGCATAGATCCCCAACACCTCCAAAATTCGTGGGCTAACACCTATGAAAAAAATTGAAAATTGCCTGATTTCTGTTCCAGAGCCTACAAATACTCTGACGTACTATCTGATGGCACCATGCCTACTAGAACTTATATTAGGATTATTGTAGAGAGTTTCTTTATGTTTCTTGTAAAAATAGGCCTAGAGCCCAGCACCCCAAATATCCATAGGCTAACACCTATGAAAATTGAGAAAATTGCTTGATTCATATTCTGAAGCCAATAAAATGCTCCGAGGCACTGTCTGATGGCACCAGGACAATGGGAACTTTTATTGGGTTCATTATGGATGATTCTGTTAAGTTTCTTAGGAAAATAGGCTCAGAGCCCAACATACCCTAATTAATGGGCTAACATTCAAGAAAAATTGATAAAATCACCGGATTCATGTTTTAGAGCCTATTAAATGCTTTGACGTGTTGTTTGATAATGCTGGTCCTATTAAAACTCTTAGTGTGCTAGTCATAGATAATTTCGTGAAATTTTCCAAGAAAAATAAGTCCAATGCCCTAATATCACCAAAATTCATGGGTTAGCACCCATTAAAAAATGAGAAAATTGTCTCATTACTTTTCCTAGGCCTATAAATGCTCTGAGGCATCATCCAATGGCACCAAGCCTATTAGAACTCTTAATAGGACTGCTATCAATTGTTCTGTGTAGTTTTCTAAGAAAAATAGGCCCATAGCCTTGGTACCCCAAACTATGTGGGCTAAACCAATGAAACATTAAGAAAATCGCCTAATTCCTGTTCTAGAGACCATAATATGATCTGAAGCACCCTCCAATGAAAGTGGGAAAACTAGAACTCTTAGCAGGTTTATTACGAACAATTACGTGAAGTTTTCCAAGAAAAATGGACCCAATTCCCCATCACCATCAAAATCTGTGGGATAACACCCACTAAAATTGACAGAATTGCAAGATTCTTATTCTCGATCCTATATAATGCTTCAAGGCACCATCTAATAGAAATAGGCAAACTAGAACTCTTAACGTGCTTGTTATGGATGACTCTATGGAATTGTTTCCAAGAAAATTAGGCTCAAAACCATGGCACCCCAAAAATTCATGGGCGAATACCTATGAACAACTAAGAAAATTGCTTGATTCTTGTTCTAGAGCCCATAAAATGATTTTAGGCATCGACCAATGGTACCGAGCCTGCTAGAACTCCTAACAGGGTTACTACAAAAGATTTCATGATGTTTTCTGAGAAAACTGTGGTTGGAGCATTGGCACTCCCAAAATTCATGGGTTAACACCCATAAAACTCTGAGAAAACAACTTGATTCATTAAGCTTAGCCACCGGAGCTATGGTCTCATCATAGTCAATTCTTTTTTCCTAATGTAACCTTGGAATACTAGTCCCTTATAACTATTCCATGCTCCTCAAGCTTGTTTCTGAACACCTATTTTGTGCCAATGATATTTCTCCCTTCTGATTTATGCACAAGATTCCACACTTTGCATCTTTCAAATTGATTTAGTTATTCCTGCATAGCAAGTATCCAATCTTCATCTTACAGTGCTTCTTCCACCTTTGTTTGTTCTACCGTTGACAAAAAGGCCTTGAATGCATACAAGTTTTTTAGTCCTAATCTAGTACTGATTCCAAAGGTCAGAACTGTAAGAATATTTCAATCGGACATGAATCCTGATATTTGTAGTTTTTCATTCTGAGTCCTTGAGTTAGTCCATCAGTTATAGATTCTGAGTGAACTATGACTTTATCAGTGACTTGATTCCTAGTTCCCCTATTCCCCCTGACTATGTGAACCCCAGTCCTCCTATAGATGAACCAGGTTGCACTTTATGTTCCTCAATTTGATGATCAACTAACTGTCATCCTACATGTTATTCTCAAACACAGTAATATTTTCATCAAAAGCAACATGAATGCATTCTTCAACACAATTTGTTTTTTTGGTCAGCACTCTGTAGGCTTTGCTATATGAATAGTAACCTAAGAAAATTTCCTCATCACTCCTAGCATCAAATCTTTTCAAATTATATTTCCCATTTTTATAAAAAAAAGTATTTACATTCAAAAGTCCTAAAATGGGACATATTTTCATCAATATTTGGTTGATTGATATTTCTTGTCAGTTCAAACTTGAATACACGATTTCTAGTTGGAGCTCTTTCTTGCCAACACTTACTCATAATCCAGAGCCCCTTGTAAATGTATCCTATTTCACTCTTTGCAAAAAATATCCCTCTCTAGATATCCCAAGTCCATGGAGTTCTTTAAGGCAAAATTATCCTCTTCAAGGTTTTTATCTTCCAATCTCTCATTAACAGAAGCTTTTGAATTCCTAACTTGACATACATAAATGAATTTTTGAGAAGATATGGCCTCATGGTGATTCTTGTTCTAGGTAAAGCATAATCATTAGACTCTTCTCCATGCTGAATAAAAGGATTATAGGTCACAAAATTTCTACACAGCAATGTTCCAATGAAGGTTTTACCAAATAACAGGCAGCCAAACACACTAAAATCAAATATCATTCAATTAAGAAACTAGAAGGGAGAATGGAATTCATATTTTACAGTAGTGTAGTGAAGATCAACTAGCTGATACTTTTACAAAAGCACCATACGGAAAAAATGCTTGAGTTATCTTAGTGCTACTGTTGGAGTATCCAACTGCACTTGCATAAAAAAGGAATGATGTTAAGTGTCGTCAACTTAGCATTTTTGTCTTGATAATTTGTTGTAACATTTGGATTATGTTTTTGAGAATTTCTACTATTCAGAAGCCATATGTAATATGTGCTAGATCTTTATTTAAGCACAATCTAAGTTATCAATTTCCTGTATTTGATGGAGTTTGTTTTCTCCAGATCAGCTCACTCCTTCTAACCTCTTCACAAGATGGCCTTTAGTTACCCATCAGTCATATCGTATTGCCTGTTTCATGAGGAATGCTTTTTGTGCTCAATGTGTATGAACTGTTGTTATGTAAAATACCTTGCTGCAGAGGTACTAAAATACATTAAGCAATAAATCCAATGATTTTTTGTCAGAGCTCCAAAATCGGGTGTGATGATAATCACTTAACCCACCAAGGCTAGTCAGCTTGAAACTCAAACAACTCAACAAAAACAACAAAAGAAGAAGATAACAGTCTAAATATATAGATAAATGGAAGATAATAAACTACAACTATCACAAGGACTGATGTCACATATATAAGCCTCTATGTATAGAATGATCAAATGAAATACAAGTTATAATGTCTAGTCCTCAGATAGAACCAAAATATAAAAGTGGAATCCTCAAGGCTCGCTGAAGACATAAGCAGCTAACTCGCAAGAAATTTTACTAACCTAAAGTAAAATAATGAAGAACACAAGTAACTCCTTAAATGCCAACCACATTTTGTCGAACTACAATCTTGCACTCAGAAAAGTCCCAGTACAATATATATTTATATATACACATCATTAAATGATAGATATATCCATCATCTAACATAGCATCAGAATAGACAAGTATCATAGTAGATCCAATTCTTACTCAATATCCGGGATATAATAAATACATAATCTCATAAATGATATACAACTATACTAAGCAGATATTATATGAGATGGAGTGGATGTCATGAGATAAATAAAATGCAATGCAATGTCAAATAATGATGATGCATGTTTGTCCTAGAATACACATTCGCTGATCATGTATATGCCTCAGACGAAATCTTTGGGGGCCACACATGGATCAAGTATCTGTGATCATGGCTAGCAATATCCTCTGCTTATTGCACCTATTCGAAAATAACCTCAGACTATCTGGAAATGACCTCAGATAGTTGGTATATTACCCCAGCTCGACTAATAGACACCTCGACCACCAATCCACTTGTTACCTTGCTCACATCTCGATCCTAGCCATCCCAACTATCAATGTATAAATAATAATAGATGTAAGATGCATGATCATAACTATGCAATAATATCAACATCAAAATGATCTCAATATCTCAATGCTGTCAATATCTCAATATTATCAGTATCTCAATATCATCAATGTCTTAGTATTATCATTGTCTTATATATCGTATACCATAACAAAACTAGCTGGGACCATTTCCCTTCGACTTTTCATCACGAATGGAACATCAACTCATAAATACCATCATAACATGGGTAATCAATGCAAGAAGTAATGATCAAGCCTACAGCGGATACATGTCTACCCCCAAATACTCGATTTCATAGACATAGAAGCATACAAGGTTAATTCATTCTTAACAGAAGGTTAGAAATTCACTTGCCTCAAATAAAGTCTCAAAATCAAGAAGAAATATCCACTTTCCCTCTTCTATGGTACTCCAAATCACTATAATCTAAACAAATATGACATCATAATCATATAATGAATTTAATGACAATAAAATTAATTAATTTGGGGAGATAGGGTAAAATGGTCAAAAATCTCTTGCCGAAAAACATTATCAACAACTGAAAAGTAATGGATGAAAATATTCTACATGTAACAAGGAATTACACAATGAAAACGATTAAAAAATGGAGCTAAGATGATGGAGAAACTAGCGATTTAAGTTTAGAAAACTCCATTCCAAAAATCCCTAAATTCCACCATTAAATCCACAAATTTAGAGGTCAAAACACAAATTAATCAATTGAAATAGTTGAAATAGGTTAGAAAATGGCTATCCAATCATTTTGCTTTGAAAATCCTCAAAATCTCTCCTGAAAATGAATATTGAAGAGTTGAAAATGGCGATTTAAAATAAAACTTGTCGCTTTAACTAAGTCACTGTTTCAGGCATATCTAACGCTTCAAATGTGGAGTTTTAATGCATCATACTCTGTAAATGTGGAGGGTAATGCATGAACACCTCTACAAATGTTGTCTCCAGCCCATGAATGCAGAGAACAATGGGACATGCTCTAGATATCAACTGTACCAGCAACACTCAACACAAAAAAATTGAAGTAGACCCTTGGGAATACAATTGGAATCCATACTCAATGGAGTCATCAGAATTCAAATTCGGAACCTTTGTTACCCCGAACTAAAGATGGATCATTTAAACTAGTTTCAGACCTAAAAACTAAAAATATTCACTGAACCTCTAAAAATTACAGCGAAGGAATTCCTAGGTTAGTTTCACCACCTGGAAGCATTGGGACTGACTAAAATTTGATTTGAGCTCCTGAACCTCAAATGTTGGCCAAAGTCAAACCTATGATCCAACATGAAATTAAAATGCAATTTTGGGCCTAAAGTCTCCATTCTAACTCTAAATTCAGTTCTGCAAGTTCTCCTTAACTTAATTAGGCATTTCAAAATTGATAGAATCAAATTTTGACATTTGAAACTCAAAATGACTACAAAACTCAAAATTTTCAAAGTTAAGTCTTTTAAAACACTTTCTTTTGCAAAAGTTAAACTTTTTATGATATTTTCAAAATTTTACTTTTGAACTTATCAAAAAATAACCCACAATAACTTTTAGGAGGGAAAAATGGTAATTTTGTCAGAAATAATAGAAAAGTCCTTCGAGGTCATTACATCATCCAATACTAAAAATAATATTCATCCTCGAAAATGAGATAAGGAACATACCTAAAGGCTCCAACAATTGAGTCTACCGGGCACGCATATTTGTCTCTATCTTCCACGTAGCCTTACTCTTGGGCCTATGGATCCACTGGACGTTTATTGATGTGATCTCCTTAGTCCTCAAACTTCTCACTTGTCTGTCCAAAATAGATACCGGCTGCTCCTCATAAGTAAAAATAGGGCTTAACTCAACTGAATCCATAGAAATCACATGAGACTCATCCATAATATAACACTTCAACATTGAAACATGGAATATAGGATGGACTGAAGACAGGTTAGGTGGCAAGGCAAGTATATAAGCCACTTCTCCCACTCTATCAAAGATCTCAAAAGGACCAATGAACCTTATATTGAGCTTATCTCTCTCTCCGAATCTCATAACGCCCTTTAACATTGAGACTTTCAACCAAACCATGTAACCAACCTTGAACTCCACAGGTCAGATCCAGCTATCAGCATAGCTCTTTTAGTGACCCTGGGCTATCACCAACCTATTCTGAATCAATTGTACTCACTCAAGATCATGTCTCAACATATGAACACCCATACTCATCACTACTACTGTGTCAAACCAACATATGGGTGATCCTCATCTCCATACATAGAAGGCCTCAAATGGAGTCATCTGAATACTGGAATGATAACTACTATTATATGTGAACTCTCCTAAGGCCAAATGCTGGTCCTATCTCGACCCAAAATCAATAATAGATGCTCGAAGAATATCCTCTAATACTTGAACGATCCTCTTAGACTAGCCATCATTCTGGGGGTGAAACGTTATACTCAAATACAACCAAGTACCCAAATCATGATGTAAAGCCCTCCAAAAGTGCAGAGTAAGCAACAAGCCTCGATCTGATATAATGGACACTAGGACCCAACAAAATCTTACTATCTAAATAATATAAAGTCAGGGCAATCTCTTAGTTGTGGACTTCACACTTAACCAGATACCTATCACTTAGATAAAAGCTCTAAAATATCTCCCTTCATACAAGGCCATAAATAATGTCAACTCAGATCATGGTACATCTTCAATGCCCCTAGATGAATGGAATATCTAGCATAATAAGTCTCCTTAAGTATCAATCTAATCAAATCACCCACCTTAGGAACACAGATACAACTCCTAATCCTTAAGACACCATTATAATCAAACGCTACCTCTCTAGCTTCTCCTCTAGTCACTTTATCCTGGATGATACATAACTTGTTATCCTCAAACTATCTCCTGCAAATTTGATCCATCAATAATGAGCAACCCTCAATAGTAGCAAGCACTCTATCGTGCTCCGAAATCTGTAATCTCACTAACCCGTTAGCTAACCTATGAACATCTATAGCCAATGGTTGCTCCTCAACCTGGATAGCTGATAAACTCTACATGCTGGAAGCTTTCCTAATCAATGCATCGATATCATATTGCCCTTCTCAGGGTGATGAAGAATAGTCATGTAATAATCCTTCAGAATCTCAATCCACGTTCTTTGTCTAAGATTTAGACCCTCATAAATAAAGATATATTGTAGGCTATAGTGGTCAGTAAAGATCTTATAATGGATCCATATTGATAGTGACACCATAATTCAACACAAACACAACCACAACCACAACCAAATCCAAATCATAAGTGGGGTAATTCTTCTCACAGGCCTTCAATTATATATAGGCATAAGCATTAACATTCCCAGACCTCAAGTCAATCTTGGAAAATAGAGCTGCTCTATGGAGATGATCAAATAAGTCATCTATGCAGGGAAGAGGGCACTTGTTCTTGACAGTCACTTTGTTCAATTGTCTATAATCAATACACATTTTCATGGATTTATCCTTCTTCTTTACAAATAGGACTAGGTCACACCATGGTGAAACACGATGGTGAATAAAGTCCTCGCTCAAGAGATCCTAGAGTTACTCCTTTAACTCCTTTAATTTAGCTAGAGCATCCGATAAGGAGTGGCAGAGATGGGCTTAGTGCTCGACTCAAGGTCAATAGAAAAATTAATGTCCCTATTAGGAGGGACTCCTGGTAGATCAGTAGGAAACATATTTGTAAACTGAGAAACCACCAGAATAGACTCCATAAAAGCTGATTCAATAGCAGTATTACAAATATAAGACAAATAAGCCAAACACCCTTGATCAATTAACTTTTTGGCCTGAATATAAGATATCACTTTACTAGGATAGGAACCCTTTGAACTAGTCTACTCAATCCTCGGTCTATCTAACTTGACTTAGGTAACCATCTTTGTATACTAATTAATACTAGCATGACACAGAGATAGTTAGTCCATACCTAGAATAATATCAAAATCTACCATATCTAATATAATCTAATCTACCTAAGTCTCACAGCCTACCAAAGTAAAAAGATAAGATCAGTGCAACCAATCCACTACTAAGGGCTAAAAGACAAGATCGGCACAATTGATCCACTACTAAGGGCTCTCCTACTGGAGCCGAAAGTTAAATAGACACAAGCATGGAATTACAAGGCAACTCGAACCCCATAGAGAAATAAGCAAACACATATGAATAAGTAGAGCCAGGATCAAATAACATAGATGCAGGGCGATGGCAAAACCAAAACAATACTTGTGATCACAACATCAGAGGCCTCTACCTTGGGTCTACCTATAAAGGCATAACAATGGTAACTTTTACCTCTACTCATAGAAGAAGGTCCCCTACCACCTTAAGGTGTGAAAGTATCATCTTCTCCTTACCACCCACCACCTCTATCAGTCTGTCCTCTATCTCATATTTTGTATATAGGGCTGAGCCTCTGGCTGGTAGCATCGAATCTTGAATAGGTGTTCCAGAGTATAAATAGTGGGGCCCAGAATGAGTCTTTCTAGGTCACTATCGAATTATATGATTAGAGATCCACACCTATAAAAATATCTAGGGGCAAACCCCTGCTGTGAAAGATTAGGAGGGATGCTGTAGTCTCCCAGCCCATGGTCCTCTTCTTAGAATCACATGAACTGTTCCTTGAATTATAGGAATCATGAGGGGCTCATCCTCCCTCTAAAGCTAGAAAGGCTGCATGAACCCTATGGTGCTAAAATAAACTACCTCTTCTAACCATACCTCTACCCTCTTATGAGGTACCTAAGTCTTGTCCTGGAGTAAGGACCATTTTGGGGTCCCCAAACACCTCCCTCTACATTACCTTTGCCTCTTTGGTTGCTTTAACACCTGACTAAAATGAGTTTACATCTCTAGCTAACCAAAATATTGACAGTATGATAGGATAAATCAAGCCTATAACAAATAATTGAACCTTCATCTCCTCTGTCGGAAGTATGGCTATGGCATGATGGGTCAACTAACAGAACCTGACCTCAAACTTTAAAACAAATCATGGTGTGATGTGCTGTCAAAATACAACATATTTGATGTATAAAATAAGGGATTTTATGTGTTCTCAATGTGATTTTTTATGTTTTTTATGTGTTTTTGTATTTAGTTTTGCAGAAAATACTGGTAGACTTAATTTTGGGGAAAAGTTGCAGATTTTGTCGAGTTTGAGGATCTACTAGACCTACTATGAGTCATAGACCAAGCTACAAGTCGTAGGGATGATAATAGCAATTAATACGTTCCAAAAATAAAAATTAAAGAATTTGATGTTTAGCCATATGAGCTCATAGTACAAGTCATAGTCCTCAATATCACTCATAGAAAGGGGCATCGTAGTAATTAAAAGTGTTGATTCAAATTAGACCAAGAAGTGCAAGGATAGACTACGAGTCATATGCCAGTCTATGACTCAGAGAAGTTAATCATAGTAGTAAAGTCCATAATGCCAAGTGCTGACCATAAAAGCCCGATTACGGCTCGTAGGACACCCTACGAACCATAGCTACGAGCAGTAGTAGCTGTTAACCAGATTTTCTAATTATTTTAAGGACTATTTTGTAAATAGTATAAATAGTATATATTAGGGTTTTAGAATCTATTTTTGGAGAGCTTTTTCAGAATTCATGAGGCAACACCTAGATTTTAAAGTAGAAAATTAGGGTTTTCCTTTGATACTCAAAATTTGGAGATTGGATCCACTTGTAGATTAATTTCATCATTCAAGCTTGTGAATCCAAATTCAATGATGGTTTTGCTGTTCTTCATTCTTCTTTGGTAATTTCTCAACTATATTTGTTTAGTCATTATTTATTTTCTAACCATACTTAGGGTTGTGGGTACCATGAGCAGATGGCTTAATAACCCTAATTATTTGCACCTCTTGATTTGGGTATTTACTTGTATTTTCCATTTTTCTTCATTTTTCATGTTGTTTAGTGGTGGCAAACATTAAACCCTATCTAGTGTCATGATCCTGATCAAGATAGGGATGACTGGGATAATAGGTAACAGTTAGTCCGCACACTATTGTGGCTAGCAAAGCGCCATAGTGAAATTCTACCTTCACCTTTGCCCAAAGGTTAGAAGAACTTTAAGTTATCATCCTGCATGTAATGTCCTAATTTAGATGGTGTTATCCAGGATATTTGAGTTAGTGAATCATGAGGAACACAACTTCCCAAGTTGCTCTCCAAATTTGATTATCTCTACATTTTCTTAGTATAGTTTTACTATACTACATATCATTACAACCCCCTACCCCATTTATTGAGAATGGAGTTAGTTGATACATCAAATAATTATTGGTGAATCAATGAAGCAAAAACCCATATTTCCTTAGGATTCGACCCTAACCTACATTATATTTGACAATGATCAGTTTATCCTCAAAGTGAGAGGTACTATTTGAGAGTAATCAAAATTAATGGCACTATTGCTGGGGTCTACGATGAGGTTTTGACTTGACATCATTAGTATTTAATTTATATGTGGATTGCTTAGTTCTCTTATATTTTACTTTTGTTTTGTTTTTGTTGTTTAGTTTATTTTGCTGGGTATACTAGGTGTATGCCCAATATAGGGAGCCAAATCGGACCCTTAGCTCCAATTAATCTTGAGAACTAACGTGTTGCAAGGATAATGGCCCAAGCAAATATGGATATTGTAGTTGATGAATCCATGTATCTACATGATGATGTTATGGGCAGAGAGGAGAATCCACCACCAAGCAAAAATAGGCCATACCATAGGGATTTCAATGAGAATTAATAAGGTTAGAATTAATATTAGTTGAAACCTATATCCATAGACATCACAGGTGCTATAGTGTTTCCATTACCACTGGCAGACACTAAGTTCATAGTGTGAAGTGAATTGCTCCAAATGCTTCAGAACCATGGTTTGTTTGCAGGGTTACCTACAAAGGATCCTCATAGTCATCTTCATAATATTGTATTTATTTGCAAAAGTGTGACGGGTACACAAAGTCTTTTTATAGATGCTATTGGGTTACGTATGTTCCCTCTATATCTTACCAGTAACGCAACAATATGGTCGTCAGAACTTCCACGGAGCTCAATCACCAGTTGAGTAGAATTGCAAAGAGCCTTCATAGAGAAATATTTTTCAAGGCCTAAAAAGCTCAAACTTAAGGACCAAATCAATAACTTTGAGTAATTACTAGGTGATTTTATTAGCACAACGTGAGAGAGGTTCACCAAATATTTGAGAGCGGTTCTAGAGCATAAGATCATGGATGATAAGTTAGTGGAAAATTTCTATCAAGCTCATGATGAGAATAATCAAGTGTATGCCGATACAATCATGGGAGGCCTGTTCATAGATCAACCATTCATAAGGATGGCGAAAAAGATGGAGCAAGTAGTGAATACCAATAGTACATGGGGCCAAAGGGAGAGAGCTACTACAAGGAGCTCTAGTATGGTGAGTAGTAGTTCAAAGCAATTAAAAATCAACGATGAGATCATGCAATAACTTGCTCAACTCCAGACTAGTCTGGACTTGGTAGTGAAGCAAACTCAAGAAAGTGTTCATGCAATCATCCATCAACTTCCAAGAGCAACCATGTATGGTGAGTCATATTATGATGAGGATTATTGCTTTGTTAGCAATCAAATAGTGGGTTTTTGGAACAATTCCCAAGGGTCCAATCTGGACTATTAGTGCCAAGATTCTGAAAATCAAGGTTGGAACTATAATAGAGATGGTGCATATAGAGATAACCATGGTGGTTATTTTAAGAGTGATAGCATGCTTAAAGTTGAGTGGGGTCAAAGATATGGGTAGAGAAATGGTCCTTATGTACCTCCTCATAGTCGTGAAGTAGATCCCAGCAATTCATGGATCAAGGAGATGGTTGACAAATTGTTGAAGAAGGCGGAGAACCAAGGTGAGACTTTGAAAGGGATGAAATCAGATATTTCAAGTATCAACCAAAAGATCGAGTCTCATTCGATAGCTATCAAGAAACTCAAATAATAATTTGGCCAAGTGTCCTTTCAATTTGATCAATACCAAAAAGGTACTTTGCCGAGCAACATGGTCCAAAACCCTAAGAATGAGGGATATTGCATAGTGGTTATGTTGAGGAGTGGAAAGAGTACCATTGACCCTGCAATGCCGGTGGTTGTGAATGAGGATTTGTAAAAAGAATGTTGATTACAAAGTTGAGGTTGAGGAAGAAGATTTGGCTAACAATAGGGTGAGAGATGAAGTGGTGAAAGAGTAAGAAAAAGATAAGACTATCCCAAAGATGATGCAAAAGAAGGAGGATGGTAAGTTGAAACACTTCCTATCCATGCTGAAATAATTGTCCATCAACATTCCTCTTATTGAAGCATTAGAGAAGATTTTGGGTATGCTAAATATATGAAAGATTTGATGAAGAAAAAGTGCACGGTAAGCCAAGAGCTTTAGCAAGAGGTCCAACATTATAGTGTCAATACGACCAATGTTTCATCCAATAAAGGGGGGATCCCGCCGCATTTACCATCCCTTGTACCATTAGTGATGTTGACTTTGTAAGAGCATCGTGTGATTTAGGAGCAAGTATAAATTTGATGTCTCTTGATATATTTAAAAAGGTTGGTATGTGTCCACCTAATTCGACATGAATGAGGTTATTGATGGCTGATAGGATAATCAAGAAGTCGAAAGGAATAATCTAGGATGTTCTAATCAAAGTGGATAAGTTCATATTCCCTGTGGATTTTGTAATTATTGATTGTGAAGTTGATTTTGAAGTCATTATTATGGGAAGACCATTCTTGGCATAGGGAGAGCCTTGGTGGATATGGATTCGAGTTGCCTTGTGCTTGATTTATGGAAGTATGCTTGCTTTGATGCTGTTTTATTCATATTTTGTTTATGTTGGAAATCCATGTGGTAAAGTGATATGTACCTCCGGTACCTATCATTCCCTGCTATTGGAGTCTCCTACGACTTGTAGAAGAGTCTACGAGTCATAGTTGTCTCTCATAGTAAATGACAGTGACCCCAGGTCCTTGAACATTTACCATACAAGACCCACCTATGAGTTATAATGCCCACTACGAACCAGAGTGGGGTCTCGTGGATTTAAACTTGCGTTGAATTTTGCAAACTAAAACCTTATATGAGACCTGACTATGACCCACAGTCAACGCTACGAGTCAAATTATATCTCATATATAATTTTGATTTCTAAAATTAGTATGAACCTATTGACTATGAGGCCACAATACAACTCGTAATCTCCACTACGAGTCCTACCAAGGTCTCGTACCTGCCACCTGTAACAGTTGTAGTGCTGATTTTTTTTGTTTTTCTTTTGTTTTTGTTTTGTTTTATTAAATGGTTTTGGGGCTGATCATCTTTGTTTATGCTTGTTTGCAAATATTATGGTCACTATGGGTAGAAAAGCAACAATCAAAACCCTTAAAATAAAGTTTATTGATGAATCTTCAGATAACGAACAACCAGAGGCACAGGTGCCTTAGACTAGGGCAGTTGCTACTTGAGCTGCTCAGACCTAGGCTCAAGATGTTGGTTCCTCCTAGTCTGATGAGGAGGGACAAGGTAATGTGTCTAAGGGAAGTTTCATATAGATGACTCCTTCTGGTTTGGAGTCTAATTCAGAGGAAGTGCCCTAAGATAGTGGAGCAGCACAAACCTCTATGGCCCCATCAATTTCTCCGATAGATTTATATTATCATAGATGGGGTATGGAAGGTATGAAGAAGATTTTTGATGAGGGGTTAAAGCCAAAAGGGTAGGGTAAACCTATTTGATCTTTCTAAGAGGAGCCCCGGTTGGTGCATACAAGCCTAGCTATGTCTTAGCGCTAGAGGCCGAGATCAGATAAGATGGGCTCAGATGGTTGATAGACAAGCAGGGTAAATACTCCCCACTCATAGTATAGGAGTTTTATATAGCTTATCCAGCAACTATCCTATTGGACCTGCCTAATGGAAAGAAGGCTTTAGATCATCCCAGATTGAGAGAGGTTTTGGTTAGAGGTCGGCGGGTCGACATCTCAGAGGAGACGATCCGGCGTATGTAGTTTTGGCCTAAATATTTGAATCTCTTTAGATAGGTCACTAGTTAGATAGTTGAGTGTGATCCATAGCCTATTGGGTCATGACATATTTTGACTCAATCATGAAGTCTTCTTCTTTTTCCTTTCCCACTAAGTTTTTGATAATTACCGACTTTCATAGATAATGTTATTATATTGGAACAATATTCTTTGTTAGCCAACATCTTGGCGGGTTATGATATCAATTGGGCCCGATTCGTTGTAGAGCAGATACATAAGTCAGAATTCAGGAGTAACACCTGCATGTCATTTTTGATGCTGATTTACAAACTCTATATCGAAGCAAAGGTGGAGGTATTACTTTATGTAGATCCCATAGTCGGGGCTATACATACTATTGATCCTAGCCTACTCAAGGCTGATGATAACCCTATGGCACTCCACTGGACACAATCTCTCTTGCTCGAGACATTCATGTTGAGCCACAGACAGAGGATTTGTTGGTTGCCGCCACTTCTACTCCAGCTGCTATTACTACTAAGGAGGAACCACAGCAGCCTGAGGCAGTCAATACTAAGATAGGTCCTATTATAGCCACACCTAGCCAGAGCCATTAACATCATAGATTTCTCCCACAGACATTATGTCTGCTATTGCTTTCCAAGCCATAGTTCACAGAGTATTATGGGCTGACACTCAATTGGCTTAGCTCACAAGGTGGATTAAGCCATCGGCCTAGCAGATAGTTTAGGCATTGAAGGATAGATGCAAGGCAGTCACTACTTTAGTTGTTGATCAGCGCATCACTATAGTGGATGCCTTAGTTGATGCCTTCAAGTAGAGAGTTTAGAAGAGACTTGCTAAGGCACGACGTGCAGCTTTGTCAGCCTTTTGTTAGGAGTTTATGAAGTTCAAGGCTAACTTGATCTCATCATTAGCAACCCCGATCGCAGTTCTTGTGTAGACACCTGAGAATAAGCAATTATTTGATATGTTCTTAGACAATTCACCATATGCTCCAGGGAAGAGACCTATGGAGGAAGCTAATGCAGATAAGGGGCACAAATATTAAAGGACCTCAGATATACTTGATGAGGAGGCAGCAGAGGATGCACTTAGACTTGTCTTGAGATATTCAAGAGAAACAAAGGAGATAAGGAGAGCCCAGGAGCTTAATCAAGTGTAGGGCATTGGCTAATCTAGCATGGTTGCAGCACAGACAACCCTGAAGGAGGGAGATGCTTATGGACAACCAGATATCGTTGCTTAGGCATCATTTCATGTTTGACTTTTTACCCAATATGCTTTTATTTTATTTTTTTATTGTACATTGTGGACAAAGTACATGTTTTTCGAGGGGGTTGGTAGTTATGGACTATGGTGAAGTCTGAGTAGCCTTTAGTCCATATCTATCCCAGTTTTTTATATTTTGTTATTTTCTTTCATGTGTTCTTTTGCATCGTGGAATTTTATTTTTATGTTAAACTGGCACATTGTAGATGTTGTAGATAATTTTTGTGGTACATGGTAATTAAACTCTTAGCATGTACATTGTTTTGATAGTTTATAAAATTTTTGAAAAATTGATACTCTTGAAAATTTTTATTGATTAGTAGTTAGTTTGTGATCATGCATGTTTGAATGGTTTGGCAATGTTTGTTCTAACTAAGTGAAGGTAAGTTGATGCTTGAAGAATGATCTGTGAGTCTATGCTAGCTATGTATGCAATACCATGTGTGTGTGAGCTAATTGTGTTATGTTCATGCATTGTGTACTGATTCAGAAATTGCCCTATTACTTTGAGTTGGACTAGAGATTGTATGGATTAGGAAGGGATCTTAGGCCCTTGTTCTTTCATTTAGTCCATTTTTTGCTAAATGACCCACCAAATGAAAGAGTTTATCCCTTGTTCCAAATGTTTGAGACTTACATATACTTTTTCTTTCTTAATACCTAGCTAGCCTAACCTTGTCTTGTGAAATACATTGATATTTGCCTTGGTCTATCCTTGAACATTCTGAACCTTGATTGAGGCAAAAATCCTAAGTTGAGGGTCGCTACCAAAAGTTGCCCTAGTTTGGAGATTGGATATTGTGTACTTCACCGCAGGCTAAAAGCCTAAGTTGAGGGTGGCTTATGTTGTGGTATAATAAGAAAAAATGGGGTGGTGAGTTGGGAATAAGAGAAAGAGTAGAGTGCCATGTACCTGATAAGAAAAAAAAAGAAAAAGATGCCTTAGTATTAATTGAGATTAAGCAAAACAAGTTTGAAAATAAGGCAAGTTAGTACCTGGAAAGCTTGAAAATAAGGAGTAAGGGAGGACATGTTGAGAATGGGTGAGTTATTAATGTGAAAGTGTTAAAAAGCATAGTTCAAGGTTGACCCTTAGTCACTAATTGCCCAAAATGCCACACCAAAGCCCCATGAACCTGCTTTACAAGTCTATGAAGTCCTAAAGTGATCCTAATCTAATCAGTCAACAGTCCAGGTTGTGAACATATGGGCAGGCCTATGATATTTGTTATGATGCATTAATCTCATTTGTGAGAGTGGAGTGTTCTTGCACATTCCCATGAGTATTTTTTGAAATCATATTGAGTATTTAAAAAGGGACTTCTTTTCTATGAGGGCATTTGCATTGCATGGTTAGCATTTGACTGGTTTAGTGAATATGGATTGTTTATGCTTCTTAAATTGTCACAGTTGGATTGTCAAATGGGTAAATATGTTGTTATTTGATTAGTAGTAGGGATGGCAACTTGGTGGGGCATATACGGGGTGGGTTTAGAGCTATGTGGGGCAGGGCAAGGTAGGTGCGGGGTAGTTAAAGTAGCTATTTTTAAAACTAATGTGGTGCGGGTCAGGTTGCGGGTTTAACATATCAAACTTGAATTCAAAAAAATTAAATTCTTGTAATTAGTAAAAATCAAAGATATAAACTTTCTATATTAAACATTGACTTTAATTTAAATTTTTGTCTAAAATTTAAACTAGACATATCCAGTAATTTCTAGTTGGTAAAATGTTAATTAAAAACTTCTATATTGATTAAGTAACAATTCATAAAATGTCAACTAAAAATAGTTAATTAGATGTTGAAATGTTAATAAGGGAAAAAAAGACTAAATTGAATTCAAAAAATTATCGCGCCCCAAGGTCCCGTTAGGACGGAGTGGCACCCGTTGCCGATAAGGATCGAGAGAACTAACCTATATATATGCACTTTATATACATATTATGATGGATTTCTATATTCGACATGCCTTTAAGAAAAAACAAACAGTAATAATAAGCCAAAAGGAAATGCATATGGATAGGCCACTGGGGGCACGGTGTTTAAAGTACGAGACATGACCACACTTTAATTTACATAGTCTACAAATCCTTTAGATAATGAAACGTATCTTCTAAGGGTTGGGACAGGCCCCACCTTGACTAACTATACAACACAAAAATATAAGCTCTAGACACGAAGCTTCGAAGCAACCTGGCGCTTGGTAACAATAGTTGCATGTCCGATACTC
This sequence comes from Solanum sejunctum, assembly GCA_025642045.1. Lineage (NCBI taxonomy): Eukaryota > Viridiplantae > Streptophyta > Magnoliopsida > Solanales > Solanaceae > Solanum > Solanum sejunctum. The sequence goes on from JAOTQJ010042342.1 coordinate 46,986, forward strand.
TTACTGGGGAGATTTACTAGCACCTGTAGCTATATCATGAAATGCAAGTCCCTCATAAAGTATGTCAGTATGGGATAATATACTAAATATGTTACAAAGGACATACTATACATGAAGTAACAACTCAAATGAAACCATGCACTAGTGTAAGATTAGAGACCATCTTTGGTTATACTTTGGGATCATGTACTTTATGTTCTTTATATTACTTTGCCTTTGGTGAACAATCTGTGCACAACAAATAATACAAATGGCCAATTGATCAGTGTTAAACTGTATTGGTATCATCCCTGGCTAGGTTCTTCCTTAACCCCTCGAGCTACCACCCATGATAGGATTGTCCCTAACTAGGTGATTCTTCCACCCCTCGGGCTACCACCGATCAATAAACTATATACTTTATCTTTCAATTACCTTTGAGATGGTTCTTTTGGTGGTCACAATATTAAATTTGTAGGACTATATTTGTAGTATGTGACATGTAGATAATGATACAAGACAATATGATAATGAAAAGAGTATGTTACACAAATAATGAAATGCGTATAAAATGAAACAACTCGTGAACTTTAATTAGTAACAAGAACCCATGTAACTTGGTGTACAAGCATGTATGCAGATTTGAGGGTGACTATGTATAGGAGCATATGAACATGTCAAAGAGTGGAGATAAGGTTAATAGTTGTGTCAGAGTTGGCAAATGCCTTTATGTGCCAATGAAGAATCTAGATTTCGTGCCAAGTAATATGAAATCAAGTAGCATTACATACCTCATTGTATGACTTTGTTACTACCTTGGGATAACCTTGCCTTCTTCCAAATATTTCTATACAATATAGTGGGTGATAAAACTAGCATTAGCATCCAATAAATACATCTTGGTAGCCGAATCACATAAAAAAGTAACACACAAGCAGCAAGCGAGTATTTATAAACTCAAGCGTATTCTTTCAATCTTTTCGCCCCTGATCGTATTTTCTAATACACATTCGTATGTACAAATCATGTGAATCCTATTTTAGTGCCATAATAGTATTACAACAGCCCACAAAGCACAACACATAACAATTCTATGCACCTACAAATGGATAGCATAATGTTACCTCCATTTGCTACATTTCGACATCGACAATTCCAAACCTGTTCCAAATCTAACCAAACTGTTCCAACAATATTTATCCATAAAAACATCCTTGAACTAGTTTCAGAAAATTAACAAATCAGTCATTAAGGATGTAAGGCAATAGCCTTCAATCCATCAGCCCACAAGTTCCAATCAACATTACACTTAAGATAGCACAATAAAGCTCATTTATTAAATGAAACAAAAATCAGGAAAGCAACCTTAGGGTAATATCTATAACTTAAACCATGTTATGAACATCAACATCTCTTCATAATACAGCCCATAAACCATAGAGAAGTCACTAAAACAAAAGGTAAGTGTGCCTCCTTAAGAACCCTAGAAGCCTCTTTTGGTTGCTTTTGTAAGGTCAAGAAAAGTTTAGAGAAAACTTAGATAACAATCTGATTTTTGTTTTGGTCAAGTTGAAAATGACTTATGGGAGTTGTTTTGGAGCCCTTTATAAAGGGTCTCTTAGCCTACTTACTCTTGAAACTTTGACCACCTTTTACCACATATTATAAGATAGTTATCCAGCAGCTTGACCATTACATTTGGGCCTAAATGCATCTCAAAGTTGATGGGCTTTGGCTGCCCATTTCCAAACTTCTCTTCACTTGATTTAGGCCCAAATGGTAAGTGTGTTGTGATATACTTGGTCTCTTTTTATATTCTTCTTGGGCTAACAAAAAGTCCATCTATTATGCTAAAACATGGGCTAAAGTTATACCGTTAACATGGACTTCATTCATAATTGAACTTGGCCAAATTTGACATTGGGCCTCGTCTTCGTTTAGGTCGCAAATTTAAGCTAAGCAAGTAGGTGACTCACCTACTAGTTTGTTAAGTCCTACAAGCACCTTAATTCTCTTAATTCATTTAAGGCTATGATATCCTTAATTTTACACAAAACATATATACACTCAACCCTCTCAAGTGTTAGACGCGCATATCCCCCTATGACATGAAATTCGAGCACTTTTAAAAATGTTTGCTAATTTGACTAAACCATATCATGTTTCATTTACATAGTACTAGTATTTTAAGGTGTGGGGTGTTACATACACCACTACCCTAGGAACATTCGTCCTCGAATGTATCATAATTGGATAGCTTAACCAAGTTTAAACATTTACTTACACAAACTTTTAACAACATATTATGTATTCAATCACACATACCTGTTAGTGTCCCAATTTTGCTTATTGGATTTACTCTTTAGCTTCAAATAAGTAAGGGTATTTTGATTTCATTGTGTCCTTGGCTTCCCATGTTATTTCTTCTGCTTGCTGGTTTCTCTAAAGTACTTCTACTAAAGCTATTTCTTTATTCCTTAGCTTCTTAACTTGACAATCTAGAATAGCAATAGGTACCTCTTCATATATGAGATCTCCTGTAACCTGCACATCCTTAATAGGAGTGATACGATATGGGTCACCTATGCATTTTCGAAGCATTGAGACATGAAAAACTGAGTGAACCATTGAAATCTATTTATATGCAACCTGTCGAACGTTATCATAATTTGATATGGTCCTATTTAATGTGGGCTCACTTTTCCTTTCTTACTAAATCTCATAACCCCTTTTATTGGAGACGCCTTTAAAAATACCCAATCCTCTACTAAGAATTCTAGTCCTTTTCTTCTAGCATTCGCATATGATTTATGATGACTTTGGGCTGTTTCTAGCTACTATTGGATTAGCTTAACTTTTTCAATGGCTTGTTTTACTAGATCTAGCCCATGTAAAGTGGTTTCACCCATTTCAAACCATCTAATTCGCGACCTACATTTCCTCCCGTACAAAGCTTCATAAGATGCCATCTTTATACTTATGTGGTAGCTATTGTTATAGGTAAACTCAATAATTTGCAAATGGTCCACCTAACTACCTTTAAAGTCCAATGCACAAGCTTGAAACATATCTTTAAGTGTTTGAATGGTGCATTCTACTTGACCGTCTATTTGAAGGTGGAATGTTGTAATCAAATCCACTTATGTCCCTAAACTCCTTTAGAAAGACTTCCAAAAATTTACAGTGAATTTAGCCCTCTGATCAGAGATGATGGAGATTGGGACACCATGTAGCCTGACTATCTCATTAAGGTATAGCATGGCATATTCTTCAGCTGTATAATTACTCTTGACCGGGAAGAAGTGTGCTAACTTTATGAGCCTATAAACTATTACCCATATGGAGTCAAACTTCTGAAATAAGCTAGGCAAACCAGTAACAAAATCCATATTGATCATGTCCTATTTCCATGTTGGGAGCTCTATACATTGCATATAACCTCTTGGCTTTTAGTGTTCTACTTTCACTTGTTGGAGGTTTGGACATTGAGCGACAAATTCTGCCACGTCTTTTTTCATGCCTCCCCACCAAAACATTCCCTTTAAGTCATAGTATATCTTAGCTGATCTTGGATGGATGGAATATTGGAAGTGATGGGCTTCTTCCATTATCCTCTTTCAAAATCCATTTATATCAGGCACATATAATATATTCTGGCAATAAAGTATTCTATTTTATGAAAAGTCAAAGCCCTATATCATACCCTGACTTACCTTTTCCTTAAGCTATCATAGAATAGGACCCTCGAACTATTTTTCTTTTACCTCCATTACAATTCAAGACTCTGTAGCATTATGCACAATAACCCATTCATTGGAGTTTTAAGAAGGTGAACTCCCAAATTGGCTAGCTAACGTAGATTCTTATCCACTCCTTATCTTACCATAGCTTGATCACCAGTATTTATGATTGCCTTATGACATAGAGAATCGGCTACCATGTTTTCCTTCCCCAGATGGTATAGTATATCAATATCATAATCCTTTATTAGCTCTAGCCATCTCCGCTGTCTTAAGTTTAGGTCTTTCTGCTTAAACATGTATTACAGGCTCTTATGATCAATATATATGTCAATGTGAACCCCATACAAATAGTGGCATCATATTTTCAAATCAAATATAACTAATGCTAGCTCGAGATCATGAGTTGAGTAATTTTTCTCATGTGGTTGTAGCTACCTAGATGCATAAGCAATTACCCTACCATTCTATATTAGTACATATCCTAAGCCAACTCCTGAAGCATCATAATACACTGCATACCCCTCAGTGCCTTCTAGAAGTACTAGCACAGGCGCAAATGTTATCTTATTTTTTAGCTCCTGGAAGCTTCTTTCAGACACATCATTCCATTAGAACTTGGTTGCATTATGTGTCAGCTTTGTTAGGGGTGTGGAAATAGAAGAAAAACCTTCAACAAATCTCCTGTAATAACTTGCCAAGACTAGGAAGCTCCGAACTTCCATGGCTGTTGTTGGTCTTGGTCAATCTTTCACAACCTTTATCTTTTGGGAATCAACCCTTATTCCCTCATCAGACACAATATGACCTAAGAATGCCACTGAGTTTAGCCAAAATTTATATCTAGAAAACTTGGCATACAACTGTCGATCATGAAAAATCTGTAACACCTATCGCAAGTGATGTACGTGGTCCTCTTCTGATCTTGAATATACTAAAATGTCACCTATAAGGACTATCACAAACACATCCAAGAATGGCTTGAATACCCTATTCATCAGATCCATAAAAATTGCTGGTGCATTTGTTAGCCCAAATGACATAACAAGAAATTCAAATTGACCATAGAGTGTTCTGAAAGCTGTCTTAGGTATATCTATCTTCTTCACCCTCACTTGGTGATAACCTGATCTCAAATCAATTTTTGAAAAGCATTTGGCACGTGTAACTGATCAAATAAGTCATCAGTCCTGGGGAAGGGGTATTTATTCTTAATTGTCACCTTATTCAATTATCTATAGTCGATTCATATTCTCAATGTTCCATCCTTTTGAGTAAATAACACCAGTGCACCCCAAGGGGCCACACTAGGTCTTATAAAACCCTTCTTTAATAAGTTTTTTAACTGCTCTTTTAATTCACGTAATTCTATCGAGGCCATTCTATATGACGGAATGGAAATAGGTTGAGTGCCTAGAAGTAAATCAATGCCAAAATCTATTTCTCGTTCTGGAGGTAAGCCTGGGAGTTCTTCGGGGAACATATCAACGAATTAATTCATTATTGAAACTGATTGAAGAGTTGGTGATTTTGCCTCCATATCTCTTACTCTAACTAAATAAATTATATACCCCTTAGATATCATCTTTCTAGAATTAAAATAAGAGATAAACTTCCTCTTTGGTGCTCCAAGATTGCCTTTCCATTCAAGAACTGCCTCATTTGGAAAGTGGAAATACACTCTCTTAGTCCGGCAATCCACGATGGAATAGCAAGAAGATAACCAATCCATACCTATTATAACATTAAATTCCACCATTTCTAACTTAATAAGGTCAGCCAATGTGTCACGGTCACAAACAGTTACTACACAGTCATCATAAATCCTTCTAGCCATAATAGATTCACCGGTTGGAAATGGTTTATTCAATAGTTTGGGTGTTCTCTTAAGCTTCCCAGCAACTAATGGGGTGATGTATGATAGTGTAGAAGCAAGATCAATTAATGCATATACATTATGTGAAAAGATGGACAATGTACCTCTGACCATATCAGGTGAAGCTTCCAAATTTTACTGACTCCCTAGAGCACAAGTGCGATTCTGGACTCCGCTAGATCTAGCTACCCCTCTAACACCTCTACGATGGACTATAGGTTGCTGTTGACACCTACCTGATGGAGAAACTGACGATGATTATGCAACAGCTAACCTAATAGATTATGTTGTACCACCCATATGTCTCCTCGGGCAATCTCTCATCATGCGGCCTGGCGCACCACACCAATAATAGATATTTGTCTTAACATGACATATACCAGGATGACTCCTTCCACACTATTTAGAAGAATGACTCGGAGTCATTGGTGTGCCTGCTGAATATCCTATTATCCATATACCTTATCTCTCACCTCATTGACCAAACTGATTACTTTGAAACCCTTGAAGTTGTGCTGGAGCACTGGCTGCAGAGTAGGAGGATGATGGCTTAGGTGGTCTATTAGGAAGCTGAGGCCTAAGCTCATATTTTTGTGGTGTTAACTGCCTTGTAGACCTGGCTCTCTTAGACTGTGCCCTTTTTAACTCTTGTGTCCTTCTTCTCTGCCTCTGATCCTCCCACTTCTGTGCAAAATCTTGCATTCTCACTATATCCATGTCTTTGTTCAAGGAAGCAATGGTGCAGCCTCTGACCAGATATGTATCCATGAAATGGGGAGATTTACTAGCACCTGTACCTTGTAGCATGAAATGAAGGTCCCCTATAAGGAATGTCAATATGGGATAATATACTGAATATGTAAGGAAGGACATATTGTACATGAAGTACCAACTCAATTGAAACCATGCACTAGTGTAAGATTAGAGACCACATTTGGTTATACTTTGGCATCATGTACTTTATGTTTTTATATTACTTTACCTTTATTGTATAGCCTGTGCAAGCATATAATATAAATATTGTCCCTGGATAGGTTCTTCCTTAATCCCTCGAGCTACCACCCATAATAGGATTGTCCCTAGCTAGGTGATTCTTTCACCCATCGGGCTACCACCCATCAATAAACCATATACTTTACCTTTCACTTACCTTTGAGATAGTTCTTTTGGTGGTCATAATATTGGATTTGTAGGACTATATTTGTAGCATATGACATGTGGATAATCACACAGGATAATATGACGATGAAAAGAGTAGATTACACAAATAATGAAATGTGTATGAAATGGAACAACTTGTGAACCTTAATTAGTAACAAGAACCAATGTAACTTGGTATACAAGAATGTATGCAAATTTGAGGGTGACTATGTATGGCAGCATATGAACATATCAAAGAGTGGAGACATGGTTAATAGTTGTGTCAGAGTTGGGAAATGCCTTGATGTGCTAAGGAAGAATCTAGATTTTATACCAAGTAATACGAAATCAAGTAGACTTACATACCTCGTTGTATGACCTCGTTACTAACTTGGGATAACCTTCCCTTCTTCCAAATATTTATATATAACATAGTAGATGCTAAAACTATAATTAGCATCCAATAGATACATCTTGGCAGCCCAACACATTAAAAAATAACATACGGGCAGCAAACGGGTATTTATAAACTCGAGCATATTCTTTCAATCTTTCTGCCCCTAATCGTATTTTCTAATACACATTCGCATGTACAAATCATGTGAATCCTATTTTAGTTCCATAATAGTATTACAACAGCCCACAAAGCACAACACATAACAATTCTACACAATCTACAAGTGGATAGCATAACGTTACCTCCCTTTGCAACATTTCGACGTCGACAATTCCAAACTAGTTACAACTCTAACCAAACTGTTCCAACAACATTTACCCATAAAAACATCCTTGAACTAGTCTCATAATAGTAAAAAATCAGTTATTAAGGATATGAGGTAATAGCCTTCCATCCATCAGCCCACAAGTTCCAATCAACATTACATTTAAGATAGCACAATAAAACTCATTTGTTAAATGAAATCAAAATCAGGGCAACAAACTTAGGGTAATATCTATAACTCAAACCATGTTAACAACATCAACAGATCTTCATAATACAACCCACAAACTATACATAAGTCACAAAAACAAAAGGCAAGTGTGCAACAACTTTCTAAATACATGCTGTCCAAATTTTCCAACACAAACATACTAGCATATACTTCTTGTTTTTCATGAAGAAACTATACTTAATACATAACTATAATTACTTAAATTTGCATTCAAGGTTTAGATCATCCTTAAAAATGCTTGAATCCTCTTTTGGTTGCTCTACAAAGTCAAGGCAAGTAGAGAGAAAACTTAGAGAGTAATCTTATTTTTGTTTTGGTCAAGTTGAAAATGACTTGTAGTAGCTGGTTTGGAGCCTTTTATAAAGGATCTCTTAGCCAAATTACTCTTGAAATTTTGAACACCTTTTACCATATACTAACAAGCCAGTTATCCAGTAGCTTGTCCCTTACACTTGGGCCTAAATGGGTCTCAAAGTTGATGGGCTTTGGATGCCCATTTTCCAAACTTCTCTTCACTTGGTTTGGGCCCAAATGGTTAAGTGTGTTATGATGTACTTGGTCTGTTTTTATATTCTTCTTGGGGTGAAAATAAAGTCCATTTATGATGCTAAAACGCGGGATAAAGTTACACCCTTAACATGGACTTCATTTATAATTGGATTTGGACAAATTTGACATTGGGCCTTGTCCCCGTTTAGCTTGCAAATTTAAGCTAAGCAAATAGGTGACTCACCTACTAGCTTATTAAGTCCTACACACATCTCAATTATCTTACTTCATTTAAGTCTGTGATCTCCTCAATTTGACACAAAATATGTATACACGTGACTCTCTTAAGCGTTAGACGTGCATATCCCCCAATAACACGAAATTCGAGCACTTTTAAAAATGGGTGCTAATTTGACCAAACCATATCATGCTTCATTTGCATTCTACTAGTATTGTAAGGTGTGAGGTATTACAAAAATAAAAGAATATTATAATTTAAGTGGGATGGGGCGGGGCGGGTGGTGTTGAGAATGAAAAACGTAGTCATGTAGGGTGGGGTTGGACGGTTTTAAAAAATTTTGCAGGTTGAGCTCAACCCGTGCTGCACCTGCCCCATTGACATTCCTACTTAATAGCTACATGATCATGTTTTGAAAATGCTATTATGGGTATCTGAGTTGAAATTTAGTAAGGTGTATGCCAGTAAGTTGATTACGATGTATTACTGATTATCTCTCTAGATGGAGTGGTCACTTGGGCATAAACAATAATTCTAAGTTGAAGGTATTGATGTGTTGTCAAAATACAACACATTTTTGATGTCTAAAATAAGAAATTTTGTGTGTTCTCAATGCAACTTTGTTTTATGTTTTTTTATGTATTTTTGTGTTTCTTTTTGTAGAAAATATAGGTTGGCCTAATTGTTTGGGGAAAAGTACTAGATTTTGTTGAATTTGAGGATCTATGAGACCCACTATGAGTAATAGACTAAGCTATGAGTCGTAGGGGATCATAGTAGCAATTAACTATTTCCAAAACCAAAATCTGAGAATTGGAAGTTCACCCATACGAGCACAAGATACGAGTAATAGTCCTCACTACCATTCATAGAAGATGGCCTCGTAGCAATTAGCAGTGTTGATTAAAATTAGACCAAGAAATGTAAGGATAGACTATGAGAAGGCACTATGAGTCATATAACAGCCTATGACTCATAGAGGTGAATCATAGTAGTAAAGTCAAAAATGCCAAGTACTGACTAGGAAAGCTCGAGTATGGCTCGGCAGTAGCTATAAGCCGTAGCAGCTACCGATCAGATTTTTTAATTATTTTAAGGACTTTTTTGTAAATATTATATATTAGGGTATTAGAATTAGTTTTTGGGAGCTTTTTCAGAATTCTTGAGACAACATCTACATTTTAGAAAGATTTTTAGAGTAGAAAATTAGAGTTTTACTTTGAGACTCAAAATTTGTAGATTGGAATCACTTGTAGATTAATTTCATCATTCAAGCTTGTGAATCCAAATTCATTGGTGGTTGTATTGTTCTTCATTCTTCTTAGGTAATTCTGAACTATGTTAGTTTCATTCATTGTTTGTTTTCACCCAAGTTATGAGTAGCTAAACCCCAATAACTTGGGGTTATGGGAAACATGAGTCGCTAGTGTAATAAAACGGATTGCTTTTAAATTTGGTATTTTCATGCATTGTCCACTTTTCTTCATTTTGCTTGTTTTTTAATGGTGTCCAACATTAAATCCCACTTATTGTCGTAACACCAATCAAGGTAGTGATGAATAGGAAAAAGAAATGGGTGACAGGATTCGATTATAAAATACCCACCCCCTTTTAGTATGGTTTTAATATACTACATATCATTACAACCCCCTCCCCTTTTAATTGAGAATAGAGTTATTTGATGCTTGAAATGGTTGTTAGTGCATCAATGTGGCAAAACTCCATATTCCCTTGGGATTCGATTTTAACCTATGATTAGGCTTTATATTTGACAATGATCGCTTTATCCTCAATGTGAGAGGTACTGTTTGAGCATGATCATTATGCTCTGCGTCAAACTTTCAAACCTCAATCGACTCTCCTTGCGAATGCTCCAAGGAACAAACCGATCATAGAATGCATTAGAAAATATCTCCCAAGTCATCTGAAGAGATCCAGTTGAAAGGGATCCTGTATAAGTCCCCTACTACTCCTTGGCGGGCCCGTAGATTGGAGGATGACATATCTGACTCCATGTGTCTCTACTTGTCCCACGATATCTAATAACTCTCTATAAGTGGTCAAGAACTAATGAGGATCCTCACTTTTCCCACTCTGAAACTAAGGTCAGTCTATCTTTCAAAATCTCTCATATCTCCGTTGCTCATCATCAGTAAAGGAAGAAACTATTATCAATCAGAGTTGCTAGTGATTACTCATCCTAAACCTGTCCCTTGACAACCTGCTGCTGATCCTGAGGTTACACCCTTTCCCCAGTCTATAAAGTACCGAGAGTGTCAACTGGGCTACGTGCCTGACCTAGAGTCTCCAACAAACCCAAGACTCTCAAAAGTGTATCCTGGTGTAGTAGTGCTACAACAAACTCATATGGAACCTACTCCTATCTAGGCTCCATAGCTTGCTAGGTGAGGTACCCCGCTCATAGTCCCTCATCGGCTTGATTACTTGGCCTCAGTCTCTAGCTTGTCCTCAGGCAAGACCACTACCCCTGGGTGGGGTCTCAACAAGAATATCAGGGGCGACCTCCCCTCATCCTGTAGCAACAGCAGCTCTAGTTCTTGTCATATGTCAAAAGGGCACATGAACACTTAGAACTTATACAAAACACACACACAAATTAATTAAAATAAAATGAAAGTGTGTTTCCTAACAATCTTCATAGCCTCTCAAAGATATGTAATGGACGTCTCCACATTTATCCTCAAGACTTCACTAGACTGGGCTTGTAACATATGAGACCTATGAACCTGGGCTCTAATATGAAGTTGTGAAGACTTGAAAATTGGTTGTGATGGCACTCACCTAACCTACTAAGATGAGTCAGCTCAAAACCCAAATAACTCAACAAAAACAACAAAAGTGAAAGATAACAGTCTAAATATATAGATAAGCAGAAGATAGCAAATCACAATTATACCAAGGACTGATGTCACACGTACAAGAATCTATGTATAGAATACTCAAATGAAATACAAGGTATAATGTTTACTCCTCAAATAGAACCACAACATAAAAGTTGAATCCTTAAGGCCCGCTAAAGATATTAGCAGCTTCCTCATAAGAAATCTGAAAGGTTGATCAAACAAGGAGGAAAACTAGCAAGATGGGCTGGGCTCACAACCTACATAAATGTAACAAGGGGTGAGCACCAAACAATGGGGTACTCAACAAAAGGAACTAACATGAAGTAAAATAATGAAAACCACAAGCAACTCCTTAAATCTCAACCACAACCCGCCAAACTACAGGCCTGCACTCAGGAAAGTCCAAGCAGAATATATATATATATGTATATATATATATATATATCATCTAATCGTAATAGAAAAGTATAATAATAGATTCAATTCTTACTCAAGATCAGAGATACAGTAAGTACACAATCTCATAAATGATATACAACTATACCAAGCAAATATGATATGATATGGAGTGGATGCTATGAGATAAATATAGGCAATACAATGTCAAATAATCGTGATTCATGTTTGTCCTAGATTACACATCCGCTAATCATATATATGCCTAAGTGGAACCTATGGGGGACACACATAGACCATGTAGTTGTGATCATGGCCAGCAATGTCTTCGGACCATGTCACCTATGTGGAAATAACATCAGACCATCCGAAAATGACCTTAGACTATTTAGAAATGACTCCAGATTGTCTGCATATTACCTTGGCTCAACTGGTAGAGACCTCAATCACCAATCCACTTGTTACCTTACTCATATCTCGGTTGTACCTATCATACCTATCATTGGACAAATAATAATGGATGAAAGGTACATGAACAGAATTATATCATCATGAAAACATCAAAATGATCTCATTATCTCAATGCCGTCAATTTCTCAATATCATCATTGTCTCAGTACCATTAGTGTCTTAATATATCACATATCATCACAAAACTAGTTAGGACTTTTCCCTTTGGCTTTTCATCATGAATGGAACATCGACTGATAAATATTGCCATAACACAAGTAATCAATACAAGAAGTAATGAACAACCCTACAATGATACATTTCTCCCCCCGAAATACTCAATTTCATACACATAGGAGCATAGAAGGTTCATTCACGCTTAACAAAAGGTTAGAAGTCCACTTGCCTCAAATCAAGTCTCAATATCAAGAAGCAATTGCGGCTTTTCCTCCTCTACACTACTCTAAATCACCACAATCTATTGAAATATAGCATCACAATCACATAACGAATCTAATGACACAAAAATCAATTAATTCAAAGAGAAAGGGTAAAATGGTCAAATATTCCATGCCAGAAAATATAGTCGTAAATTAAAAATTAATTGATGAAAATGTTCTACACGTATAAGGAAATCAATAATTAAAATGGTTTAAAAAATGGAGCTAAGATTATGGAGAAATTAGTGATTTAAGTTAAGGAAAGTCCATTTTCAAAATCCCCAAATTCCACCATTACATCTCCAAATTTAGAGGTTAAAAAACAAATTAATCAATTAAAATAGGTTAGAAAATAGTTACCCAATCACTTTTCTTTGAAAATCCTCGAAATAGTTCTTGGAAATGAAGCTTAAAGAGTTCAAAATGGTGATTTAAAATAAAACCCATTGTTTTAAACAAGTCATTATTTCAAGCATCTCTAATGCTTTACGAACCTAGAGCCTTATATACAAATACGGAGTTTCACTGCACCATACTCTATGAACATGACAATGAGACCCCCAAATGGAGGGTGATGCAAAAAACCCTCAGCGAATTTGGTCTTCAAGCCACGAACACGGAGAACAGTGGGACATGCTCCAGATATCAACTTTACCAGCAACACTCAACACCAAAAAAATGAAACTGGAGCCTCAAGAATTCATTTGGAACCCCGTTAACACAACCTAAACATAGAACCACACTAAAAATGATGATTCAGACTCAATTGAGTCATCAGAATTCGAATCCAAAATCTCCATAGACCCTAATCTGAGAAGGATCATTTAAGCTAGTTTCAGACCTTAAAACTAAAAATATTCACCGAACTTCTAAAAATTACAACGAGGACATTTTTAGTGTTAGCTTCACCACCCAAAAGTACTGGATATAACAGAAATTTAATACGAGCTCCCGCATTCCAAATATTACCAAAGCCAAACCTATGATCCAAAATGAACTAAAACTACAACTTTGGGCCTAAACTCTCCGTTTTAACTCCAAATACAGTTCTGCAAGTTATATTACATTAGATTCGGCATTTAAAAACTTATGAAAAATTAACAGAATTAACTTTCAACACTTGAAACTCAAAGAAACCACAAAACTCAAAATTTCCAACTTTAAGCCGTTTAAAACTCTTTCTTTTGCAAAACTCCAACTTTTTATGATATTTTCAAAATTCAACTTTTGGACTTATACGAAAATGAGATAAGGCATCTTTCACGAGGGTGAACATGGTAATTTGGTCGAAAATAATAGAAATGACCTTCGAGGTCATTACATTTTTTCTCATATTCATATTTTTTTGTTGACTACGCAGCTAGTGATATTGTACTTGAGGGGTTTCTTTTAGTGTGGTACATGTGTTGACGTTGGGCTCTATGATTGTAGGGATTCTTAAATAATCAAATGAATGAGAGGATAAGTATTGGGATGGGTTAAAAGGGCATGTAGGTCAAATACAATGAACTTGGGTTGAATGTTTTAGTTTAGATATGGCTTTTAATTTGAATGATTTAATTAGAGGTGTATCATGTTTTAGTGTTGACCAACAAAGTGGCATGCCAAAATTGGCAAGAATAAAGTTTAAATTTTTTGTGCTTAAGCATTGTTTAGCAGTGGATTTCTTGATACGAACTTAAGGTTTTACATGAAATAGTCACATGCTTCAACAGTTGTTGAACCATTTCGTAAGACCCCTTTATAAGAATTAAACTTGGAGTCTTTTGTGGAAATTGACTTAAAGACTTCGAAGTCATTGTACACTAGTTATTTTAGAGTACCCCATTTTCTTTTCTGGAGTCCTTTTTTTTCTTTATTTAATTTGACACTAGATGTTCCTATGAGATTAATTTGATATCATTCTCTTGACATTTGTTAGACGTAGATGAAAATGAAAGTGCAACCAGCTGCAAAGAACTATTCCTTGAAAGTATAGTGCTAGCCCTCTTAAGTTTTTTCTTCTATAGCTAACTGGACAATTGATTGAATTTAGTGTACAAAGTCTTGTGGAAGATATATAGCAGAAGAGACTAACTAATCACTATCTCAGAATTTTAGTAGTGCTTAGAAAATTCTCTGTAGTGTGTGTTAGGTAGGGTGCAACTTTAAACATTAATATTGAATATCTATCTATCTATCTATCTATCTATCTATATCTATATCTATATCTATATATATATATATATATATATATATATATATAGAGAGAGAGAGAGAGAGAGAGAGAGAAAGAGAGAGACATACACACACATGCATTATGGTATCTTTTTATATTTATTTTTGTTATATAGTGTAAGCAAAAAAAAAATGGAATGTCTTAATTTCTTTTATTGACTTCTCTATTTTTTGTTTCTAAGTATATGCTTTTCTACTTCCTTTGTGCATCGTCATTGCTATCCTAGTGAATCCTCTGCTTTGCTTCAATTCAAGCAACTCTTTGGAATCTCTTCCTACGTCAATCGGTGTAATACAGTTTCTTTACCAAGAATAGTGTCTTGGAATGAGAGCATGGATTTTTACACATGGGATGGAGTCACTTGTGACATGTTAACGGGGTATGTTGTTGGCTTGGACATTAGTGATAGTCATCTTTGTGGAAATATTCATCCCAACAGTAGCCTCTTGTAACTTCATCATCTTTAGACACTAAACATTGCTTACAATGAATTCTGATGGCCCTTATTCTCGAATAACATGGTACAATTAAGGAATTTAAAGTATCTCAACCTTTATTAAGCGACCCCAAAAAGTGCCCGAAAATGTTCCTCGAAAGTGCTCGGAATCATAATTTCTATATATCTCAAGATCCATGTGTTTTATCAAAAATTTGACTTCATATTCTTGATCAGGGAACAAAATTTAGTGGGGAGAGGGTCTAACCTTGATTTTATAACAACCATATCAAAATTTAAAAATCACAAAATGTGATTTCTAGAGAGCAGTGTGCGCCTCTAGCGCGACGCGGCCATCGCGCGCCACTATATTATTTTTTTTCAGCTTTTTATTTTGGTCCAAGGCTTTTGGATTTGGGGCCTAAGTCTTTCTATGCGCGAAAATACCTATACATAGCCATATGGCACCTTCATATTATATAAGATATTCTCCAATACTCTCTCAAAAACATAGACAAATATTTCACCAAAAATTCAAGTGCCAAATCTCTTTCTGGATTTCAAGGATGTCAATCAAGCTTCAAGTTCTCATCTCAATCTTCATTAAGGAATTCTTCAAGGTCAAGGTATGTTGATTTCAACCATTTAGTCCTTTCACCCATGTTGCTAAAGCTTCCTTTTTACCTAAAATACATGTTTCTAAGTTGATTTTAAGTATGGGTCTTCAATTACGAATTTGACTATGAACTATGTTTGAATTTTGTAAAAGTGTGACTGTTTAGGCATGTTTTGAGCTATGAATCTTTGATCTATCTGGAGATTTGATGAAGGCTTTTGATGTACATTGCAAGGTGTTATTACCAAGTCTTTGTGGGTTGATTTACTTCAAGATTTCTTGGATGATTTTACTCTTTAATTGCATGGCTTTATACTAGCAGTACAAACCCACCAAGTGTTCGATAAAATGTTTTGTTAGGGTTCTTGAACTAATGATGATCCATTGCATGACCTATGACTTATAAGAGTTTATGATGATGAAAGGAATATATATATGTATTGATTTCAAGAATAGTGTTTATAGTGTTGCAAGTTGACCACACCTCGTGCAGGGGTGGTAGGCCTGAACAACCGTGTTGTTGTTGGTGGTGGTGGGGGGGGTTGTACCTCAATTGCCTCACTTGGGAGGTAATAGGCTAGTGCAACCATGTTAGGGGCATTTGTAACTGAATTGTCTCGCTCGGGGGGTAGTAGGCTCGTGCGACTATGTTGGGTGGTTTGTATCTCAATTGCCTCGTCAAGGGGATGGTAGGCCTTGATGTCTATAATGTTGGTATCTTCCTATACATGTTATATGTTCTATATAAGCATGTTTTACTACAAGCATAACCCATGCATACCATTTTGCTATATGCTCGTTTATGCCTAAATATGCATTTCAGTTATGTTTTCTATCTTTTGTTGCTTTGAATCCTACATACTTAGTATATTCAAACATACTAATGCAAATTTTATGTCTACATGATGTTACCATGTACGGACCAGAGCTCCACTTGATCATCATTCTCCTCCACATGGTTAGTATGATTTTTGTCGAAGCAAGTTGGTGAGTCCTCAATTTTGGGGACAATGTCTTTGATCTTATGTTATGTATAAAGACTCTCTTTTCTTTATTGCATGTTTTGTCTATAAGGGTGAGCCCGATTGCTTGTCTTGTCCCCCGCTGAGTTCTATGTTTAGGGGTGTTGTTGGACAAGTATGTAATGATGCAATAAACTTTTACTCTCTTGACTTTTATGATGTTAAAGATGTCGGGTGAGAGACTTTATGAGGATAAATCCACTGGATTTCAATGGTTCTAAGATGGACGAGGATACTTAAGAGTTTATTGATAAGATACACCAAGTGTTGGATATCATAGATATGAGGTAAGAAGAGAAGGCGAAGTTGGAGGCTTGCAAACTCAAGGGGGTGGCCCAAATATGATATACTTAATGTAAGAAGGAGAAGGGGAAAAACAATGTGCTTCTATTAGAGGAGTTTAAGGCGACTTTCCTCAATTGGTTCTTTACTCTTGAGCTTAGGAGGCCAAAATCATGGATTTCATTAACTTGAAGCAAGGATCTATGAATGTGAGGGAGTATTCCCTCAACTTCAACTAACTCTCTAAATGTGCTTCACACTTGATTGTCGACCCGAGGTCTAGTATAAATAATTTTGTGATTGAGTAAAGAATGTTATAGAGCCATGTTGATAGGTGACATGGACTTGTCCCACCTTAATACTTATGCCAAACAATTAGATTGGAGAAGTTGAGAAAGAGAAAGGGGAATAAGGCCAAGAGGGCTTGTTTTGATGGTAAGTTCCAAAGTCTCAAAGGTGGCTAGTTTCTTCAAGGCCATGGGACTTCTAATGCTCCTAGAAGGTCTGCTAATGACTACCCAAGGATCCAAAGTGATGGAGGTATGGGGCACAATGTTATGTGTCCAAAGTATGGTAAGGGTCATGATGGCCCATGCTTGAGGGCTGCTAATGCTTATTATAGTTGTGGGGAAGTAGGGCATAAGGTAATGGATTGTCCACGTAGTCATAACAAGGATAAAATGTTCATCCAGGCTGGGGTGCTAATGTGGTTCCTTTGGGAACTGGAGGTCAACAAGGTGGTTCCCCAAGGCACAATCGGTTCTATGCACTCCAAGGGAGATAAAGAGTTGCTGAGGTGCCCGATGTCATCACTGGTATGTTACAAGTATTTGATTTTGAAGTTTATGTATTGATAGACCTAGGTGCCACTCTTTCTTTTATTACTCCTTTTGTTGGCAAAATGTTTTATGTTGAGCCCAAATTGTTGTGTGAGTCTTATGAGGTGTCTACTCTCGTTGGTGTATCTATTGTTTCTAGAAAGGTCTATAGAAATTATCCCATTTGCATCTTGCATAAAATATTGCCTTGTGATCTTGTTGAGTCGGATATGGTCGATTTTAATGTCATTCTTGGGATGAATTGGTTACATGCATATTATGCCTTTATTGATTGTAGAAATCATAGGGTCATATTCCAATTCCCAAATGAACCTGTCCTAGAGTAGGAAAGTCATGATATGGTGGTCAAGGTAGATTTATCTCTTGCATTAAAGACCAAAAGTTTATCTCTAAGGGGTGTCTCCATTATCTTGTGAGGGTTAGGAATGTGGAATCCAAAGTCCTTCCCATAGAGTCGGTTCTTGTGGTAAATGAGTTTCTTGATCTCTTTCCTAATGACCTTCTTTCTATTCCTCCCCAAAGGAAAATAGATTTTGGCATAGACCTCCTTCCTAATACTCAACCCATTTCTATTCCCCCTTACCATATGGCCCCGATGGAGTTAAAGTAGTTGAAGGAGCAATTGAGCATCTCATTTGATAAGGGTTTTATTAGGCCTAGCCAATCACCTTGGGGTGCAGTGGTGTTGTTTGTAAGAAGAAGGATGGGTCTATTAGAATGTGTATTGGCTATCGACAACTTAATAGGGTCACCATAAAGAATAAGCATTATCTACAAAGGATTGATGACTTTTTTGACCAACTTCAAGGGGTTAGTTACTTCTCTAAGATTGATCTTCAGTCTGTGTACCATCAAGTGAAGGTAAGGGAGTGTGACATTCCTAAGTTGCCCTCAAGACTAGGTATGGGCATTATGAATTTCTAGTTATGGTTTTTGGGTTGACCAATGGACTGGCTATCTTTATGGGTCTTATGAATAAGGTCTTTAAAACCTACCTTTCTTTGTTTGTGGCAGCTTTCATTAATGATATTTTGATCTACTCTTATAGCGGGAAGGAGAATGTGGCTCATTTGAGGGTACTGCTGTAAAGATTAAAGGAATAGAAGTTGTATGCTAAGTATGACAACTGTGAATTTTGGGTGAAAGAGGTTACCTTTCTAGTTCTCGTGGTGTCGGGGGATAGTATTAGTGTGGATGCTAAGAAGATGTATGTGATTAGAAATTGGGATAGACCATTGACCCCATTGGATATTAGAAGCTTCTTGGGCTTAGTGGGTTACTACCAGAGGTTTATGAATGAGTTCTCTTCTATTGCTTCTCCCATGACTAAGTTGACTCAAAAGAAGGCTAAAATTGTGTGGACCGATAAGTGTGAAAAGAGTTTTCAAATCTTGAATGATAAACTTGTGTCTGCTCCTATCTTATCTTTACCTGAAGGGTTGAGAGGTTTTGTTGTTTATTATGATGCCTCCCAAATTTATTGGGTTATGTTTTGATGCAAAATGTTAAGGTGATAGCCTATGCTTCTAGGCAACTCAAAGTGCATGAAAAGAATTATCCTACTCATGATCTTGAATTGGCATTGTGGTTTTAGCTTTTAAAATTTGGCGCCATTATTTATATGGAGTGCATGTTAATGTGTTTACTGATCATAAAAGTCTCTAATATGTTTTCACTCAAAAAGATCTCAACTTGAGGCGAAGAAGGTAATTAGAACTTATTAAGGATTATGATATGAGTGTGCACTATCATCTCGGTAAGGCTAACATTATGGCTGATGCTTTCAGTAGGGTGTCTATGGGCAGCCTAGCTCATGTTGACAGTGGTGGAAAAAATGTGGCTACAGAGATCCATCGGTTGGCTAGATTCGGGGTTAGGTTAGAAGAGGTTGATCATGGTAGTGTTGTGGTTGTAAATGGTTCAAAATCTTCCTTGGTTGATTAGGTAAAAACAGAAAGATCTTGACCCCTCCTTATTACAATTGAAGGCCTCGGTGAGAGAGGGTAAGGTGGAGGTTTTCTCCCAAGGAAGAGATGATGTCCTTAGGTACCAAGGTAGGTTATGTGTGCCTTGTGTTGATGACTTGAGAGAGAATATTCTTGATGAGGCTCATATTTCTTCCTATTCTATTCACCCCAGTTCGACCAAGATGTATAGAGATTTGAGGGATGTTTTTTTGTAGGGAGGCATGAAGAATGACATTGCCAAATTTGTATCCAGCTGTCATAATTGCCAACAAGTGTAAGCCAAAAACCAAAGGCTGGGTGGCCTAACCCAAGATATAGAGATTCCTACTTGGAAGTGGGAGGAAATTAACATGGATTTTGTCATTGAGTTGCCTAAGACTAGAAAGGGTTTTGATTCTATTTGGGTTGTATTTGATAGAATGACAAAGTTGGCGCATTTCTTATTGGTCAAGACTATTTATGGGGATGAAGACTATGCTAAATTGTACATTCATGAGTTGGTGATATTGCATGGGGTGCCCTTGTCTATCATATTGGATTGTGGTGCTCAATTCACTTCACACTTTTGGAGGTTCTTTCCAAGAGATCTTGGTAACAAGGTTAAGCTTAGTGCGACCTTTCACCCTCAAATAGATAGCCAAGCCAAAAAACCATCCAAACTCTTGCGGATATGCTTAAAGGTTGTATTTTGAAGTTTAATGTTAGTTGGGATGATCATCTTACATTGATTGAGTTTGCCTATAATAATAGTTATCATTCTAGCATTGGTATGGCTCTTTTTAGGGCCCTCTATGGTAGGCATTGTAGGTCACTGGTTGGGTGGTTTGTAGTAGGATAAATGATTTTGTTGGGTCCATGTCTGTTTATGAAGGATATAGAGATGGTAAGGTTTCTTAGAGAGAGGTTGATAAAGTCCTATGCTGATGTGAGGAGAAAGGAGCTTGAATTTAAAGATGCTGATTAGGTCTATTTGAAGGTTTCACCCATTAAGGGTGTGGTTCATTTTAGTAAGTAGGGTAAATTATGTATAAGATTTATGGGTCCTTATAGGGTGTTAAGGAAGATTGGCAGGGTGGCGTATGAGTTGGAGTTGCCTAGTGAAATGGACTTTGTTCATGCGGTCTTTTATGCATCTATATTGAGAAAATATATGGGTGACCCGAATGCTACTATTCCATTGGATATTGTGGGTGTTGTTGAAGATAACTTAACTTATGAAGAGGTTCTAGTAGAGATCTTAGATAGACAAGTGAAGAGGTTAAGGAACAAGGATGTGACTTCCGTTAAGGTCCTTTGGAGGAATCAACAAGTCGAAAGTGCTACACGAGAGGTAGAGGAGGACATTCAAAAATGATATCCCTATCTTTTCCATTCTACTCAAGCCTAAGGTACTAGTTCTAAGTCTTCTATGTGATTTCATGTCTCATATATCAGCCCTTTATGTCATTGCATACATTCAAGTTTATGTTGACAAGATCATAGTGATTTTGACACTTATGTTGAGATTTTTGAAATGATATTTAAGTGCATTATGCATTCTTGTTGGGGCTGATTTCATCATGATTACTCTTCTTATGTATGCTTATTTTATATTGGGGGACGAATATTCCCAGGGGGAGATATTAAAATGACCCCAAAAATTGCCCAAAAATGTGCCTCAAAAGTGCCGAGAATCGTAATTTCCACATTTCTCAAAATCCATACATGATATCAAAAATCTAACTTTATATTCTTAATCAAGGGGCAAAATTAAGCGGGAAGTGGGTCTAATCCCAATTTTAGAGCAATCGTATCAAATTTGTAAATTGTAAAATATGATTTCCAAAGAACGATGCGCCCCACTGGGGTGACGCGACCATGGCGCGCCACTATGTTATTTTGTTTCCAATTTTTCTTTTTGGTCAAAGGCTTCTTAGTTTTTAGCCTAAGTCTTCCTACGTGTGAAATTACTTATACTTAGCTATATTTAACCTTCTTATCATACAAGACATTCCCCAATACTCTCTCAAATACATAGACAAATATTTCACCCAAAATTTAAGTGCCAAATCTCTTTCTGAATCTTATGGATTTCAATCAAGCTTCAAGTTTTCATATCAATCTTCATCAAAGAATTCTCCAAAGTTAAGGTATATGAGTTTCAACCATTGGATCCTTTCTCCCATGGTTCCCAAGCTTTATTTTTACCTAAAATACATGTTTCTAAGCTGATTTTACTTATAGGTCTTCTATTATGAATTTTACTATAAACTATGTTAGGGTTTTGTAAAAGTATGACTATTTAAGCATGTTTTGAGCTATGAATATTTGATCTATCTTGACATTTGATGAGGGATTTTCATGTACTTTGCAAGGTGGTATTACCAAGTGTTGGTGGGTTAATTTACTTTAAGATTTGTTGCATGATTTCACTCTTTAATTGCATAACTTTATACTAGCATTACAAACCCACCAAGTGTTCGATAAAATGTCTAGTTAGGGTTCTTGAACTAATGATAATCCATTGCATGACGTATGATTTGTATGACTTCATGATGATGAAAGGAATGTATATATGTATTTATTTAATGAATAGTATCTATAGTGTTGCAAGTTGATCATACCTCATTTGGGGGATGGTAGGCTTGAACAACTATGTTGGAGGGGTGGTTTGTACCTCAATTGCCTTACTTGGGAGTTAGTAGGATTATGTAACCATGTTAGGCATTTGTACCTCAATCACCTCACTGAGGAGGTAGTAGCCTATGCAACCATGTTGGCGGTTTGTACCTCATCTACCTCGCTTAGGGGGTAGTAGGCTCTTGCAATTGTGTTGGGTAATTGTACCTCATTGGTCTCGCTCAGGGGGTGGTAGGGTCGTGCAACCACATCAGGGGTTTTGTTCTTCAATTGGCTTGTCAAGGAGATGGTAGGCCTTGATCTCTATGATTTTGGTCTCTTTCTACAAATGTAAAATGTTTAATGTAAGCATGTTTTTCTAGAAGCATCACCCATGCATACCATATTATTTTATGCTCGTTTATTTCCAATATATGCATTTCGATTATGCTGTGTATCTCTTATTGCATTGCATCCTACATACTTAGTATATTCAAATGTACTAATGCATACTCTATGCCTACATAATGTTAACATGTAGAGACCGGAGCTCCACTTGATCCTCCTCCTCCTCCACGTGACTAATATGATTTCTCTCAAAGCAAGTTGGAGAATCCTCAATTTTGGGGACAATGTCTTTGATCTTGTGTTATGTATAAAGTCTCTTTCCTTTATTGTATGTTTTTCTTACGAGGGTAAGTTCGGTTGCTTTTCTTGGCCCCTACTAACTTCTAAGTTTTATGTTTAGAGGTGTTGTTGGACAAGTATGTAATGTGCTATGAGATTTGACTCTATTGAATCTTTTGATGTTTTATGATGTGAAAGATGTGCTGTAGTCCCGTTTATCCCTATTTACTATTCTTACATTAGTTTATTGCTTCAACAACCAAGGATGTGTAATGCTATGTTAAGAGGCTTGCTTGGGGTCCCTTTGTGTTCTCCATGCGCTATGTCACGTCTACGCCCTAGGCTTGGGTCATAACATTTCTCATTCTAACCTTTGACATAAAATCCGAACTAAGATCTTATACCTTTCTAATTGTATTTTAATTAATCTTTCTGGTTATGGATGTGAACTTGATTAGCAAACATTTGAAATGCTACTTCAAAATATAACAACACTTGAGGCAATTTATCAATCTCATGTCAGCATTTCAACTCTGATACCTATGAATTTTTCTTCTTCTCTTAGATATGTGGTTCTTGGATACACCAGTTGGCAAGGTATTCTGACAGAGAGCTTTTTTCTTGTGCCAAACTTGGAAAGGCTAAATTTAGGTGGGAATTTATGTCTTCACTGAGCTTTCAGATTTAATTGGCATCTTAAAATTCTTGAACCACTTGAACCTTCAAGCATGTGACTTATCTGGTACAATTCCTGATTCCATTGGAAACCTTACACAAATTAGGGACTTGATATTCTGGGATAATCATTTAACTGATCATATTCCTCCAGCAATCTTTAAATTGAAACAACTCGCATGTTTAGAACTTAGGTCCAACATATTTGGCGAAAAAATTCCTGATGTTTTCTCTAACCTCCAAGAGCTAGTTAAGTAGTATCCTTTAAAAACAGACTCATTGATCCATTTCCCTCTTTAGTTTTAGGCTTTAGGAATCTTGAAAGCTTAGACTTGTAAAGTAATTTTATGTCTAGTCCACTGCCTAGCGATGTGACCATGCTTCAAAAGTTAATTATACTAGATTTGTTTTATAACTCACTAAATGAAGCCATACAATCTTGGTTTTTTTAGCTTCCGTTCGGTTGCGCTGGAGCTTTACCATATTCTATTCAGTAGATTTGCTTATGAGATCTAAACAAACCCAACATTTAAGAATTTGGTTTTAAGTCATAATTAACTCAATGGTCTTGGTCCTAAGTCACTTGTGCATGACACAAACCTATCTTTCCTTAACCTTTCATCAAATAATATCATGGATGGTGAGGTGATAAGAATCACTTTTTTGCCTAGCCTAATAACTTTATTCTTATCATCATGTGAATTGAGTGTTTTTCCACACTACTTAAGAAATTCAAAAGCATTTGGGTTCTTGGATCTTTCTAACAAGAAGATTCATACTCTAATCTCTGACTAGTGTAGCGACATGTGGTGGAACTCATTGTGGTACCTAAACGTTTGCACAATTCCTTAACACGCCACCTATGACAATTTCATTATTAGAAACAAGAATATCTTGATCTTAAATTTAACTTCCTTTAGGGTCTACTATGTTCATCTATTTTTAACATGAGTAGTCTAGAATTTTGTCATTTATCAGACAACTACATTAGTGACTTGGTTGTACATTTCTTGGGTAACATGGTTAAGCTATCTTTAAAAGACTTAAGAAAAAACAATTTCAATGGAAGAGAACTTGAAACGACCCAATAATTGCCCGAAAATGTGCCTCAAAAGTGCCCATAATTGAAATTTCTATATATCTTAAAATTCATGCCTGACATAAAAAATCCGACTTCATATTTATGATCATGGGGAAAAATTGAGTGGGAGATGGGTCTAACCCTGATTTTAGGTTAATAATATAAAAATTTTATTTTTTAAAAAATGCAAGTTCTAAAGATGATCCGCGCCCGTGGCGCTACGGAACCAGGTTGTGGATTAGTGTTATTTTTGCTTTAGTTCGTTGTTTCGGTCCATGTCCTTTGGGTGTAAGTCCTAAGTCATCCTATGCATAAAAACATGTACACTTAGTCATATTTCAACACTGTATCATACAAGAGATTCCCAAAAAATATCTCCAACACTTAGACAAATATTTCACTCAAAATCAAGGGTCCCAAACTCAATCCGAATCTTATGGAATTCACTCAAGCTTCAAGTTGTCATCTCAATCATTTTCAAGGAATTCTCCAAAGTTGAGATATGTGGGTTTGAACCAATAGTTCCTTTCACCCATAGTGCCCAACCTTCCTCTTTACATAAATTATGTGTTTCTAAGTTTATTTACTTATGGGTTTTACATATTATGAATTTGGTTAAAAACTATGTTGGAATTTCATAAAATTGTGGCTGCTTAATTATGTTTAAGCTATGAATCTATGATTCATTATGTGATTTGATGAAGGGTTTTGATGTATCTTGCATGACGGTATTACCAAGTATTGGTGGGTGATTTTATATGGATTTTTCTTGCATGATTTCACTCTTGAATTGTATGGTTTTATACTACCATTACACACCTGCCAAGTGTTTGATAAAACATCCAGTTGTTGATTCTTGAGCAATTGTTGATCTATTGCATGACCTATAACTTAAATGTCTTTATGATGATGAACGGAGTGTACAAATGAGTTATTATCATGGAAAGTATCTATAGTATTGCAAGTGACCATACCATAGATCAGGGGGATATACCTCATCCACCTTGTTGGGTAGTGGCAATCCCGTACTACCATAGATGAGGGGTATATACCTCATCCACCTTGTTGGGTGGTGGTAATCAGGTACTACCATATATGAGAGGTATATACCTCATCCACCTTTCAAGCGGGTGGCACGTCTTAGATTACAAGTACTAAGTTGCTTGATTTATGATGATGGTCTATCCCTAAACATTTAATAAGTACTATATAGCATATTTTACTTCAAGCATCATTCATACATGTCATATTGTTGTTATGCTATCCATTGCTTATGATTATGTATTTTGCCTATGTTGTCTATCCATTGTTGCATTGCATCCTAGATACTTAGTATATTAAAATGTATTAATATATATTCTATGCCTATATGATGCAACCATGTAAGAACTGGAGCTCCACTTGATCACCTTCCTCCATATGGCTAGTACCATCTCTTCAAGCAAACTTGGTGAGTTCTCAACTCCGAGGATGATATCTTTCTTTCCTACATATGCAAAGACTCTCTTTATCTTGTTGTATGCTTTTGACTATGAGTGTGAGCCCGAAAAGTTATCTTAGTCCCCGCTAAATTTTATGTTTAGTGGTGGTGTTGGACAAGTTGTGTAATGATGCTATAAGCTTTGACTCTTGTATATTTTAAGCTATGAAAGATTCCCTTAGTCCCTTTGCCCTTATTTCTATTCTCTTATTGTTGTTTAATTGCTTCCACTATCAAGGAAGTGTAATGATATGTCAAGAAGCTTGTTTGGGGTCCCTTTGGGTTTCCCATTTATCGTGTCACATCTAGGCCCTAGGTTTGGGTCGTGACAGAACTTTATCAAGTACTGTTGTCTTGAATAGTAATCAATCAGAAGGATCCATACCTGTATCATGGGTTAGAAGTTCTTGATATGGGGAATAATGCTATAAATGACACATTTCTAGCTTGGAATCGGTTCGCTGGAAAGATTTTGTAGTTTCTAGAAAAGTTAAACCACTCTCGAAATCTTCTTATTAGATCTATTCCTCAAGGTTTACAATTTAACACATTTGAAAATAACTCGTGTCATGACCCTAAACTGGATTGTGACTAAGGGAAAGTAAACTAAGATGAAACAACCACAACACTTAGATTTGAAATCTCAAAACCTGGACTCATAAATACAATAGCTTCAAAACATATGAAAGAGTAATACAATCTGACTATTAAAGGAAAAGTACAAGTCTAAAATGAAATACAATAAGAAAATGTCTCAATAGCACAATCGCAACTCAGTAGCGAAGGCTCACCACTGTAATCTAGAGAAAAAATGGGAAACTCTATCAAAATAAGATCAACTCCCATGGGGGAGTCCTTGTGCTCAATCTGTAGGGAGGAACGTAGTAGTGTTATGTACACTCAAATATGCCCAGTAGGTTTAACCAACTGGTAAGAGAAACCGGATAAGCATGTAATAACTGAGAACCCTTTCACCTGCCATGTAAAGGTTAGTGCACAATATATAAATATAAATAAGATAGCAAGTATAATTAAGTATACAATGCAAATGAAATATATAAATGTGATACATTTGGTGGAATCCCAACTTTTGCAGACCTAGTGTACATATCTACCGAGCTAAAGCTACCAGGTAGAACCCTTGGGGGCCTTGCAGATCGTATATAGAAATCGCTCAACCTTGCCACCTCTGTGTGGTCAAGTGATGTTATAGTACCTCAACCTTGCCACGTCAACATGGCCATGGGGTTTATAAATTGGTAAAATCTCACGCTTGCCACCTCTGCGTGGTTAAAGGGTTTTAGAGAAGGTGGTACAATATCTTAACCTTACGATCTCCGAGTGATCAAGGGGTGGTATAGATGCAACAAAAGTGAATGCATGCTAATGCCACAAATCAATGTATATGACATCATTACAATAAGATAATTGATAAATAATAATCATAGAATCGGAAAGGAAATGCCAAGTGGTATAATTGGAACATCAAGCCATCAACAAGTCTTAAATTACCATACTTTCCATAATATCCAAATATACAACTAATACCAGGCTTCTTTGGATCTCAAATACTATCAATTACCACAAAATTTTCCAAATGATATAACAAGACTCATATTTTTACAATAACATACAAAAGAGTCTTGAATATCAAGGATATACCTCAGTTTGCCAACAAGTTCATAATTTACTCTAATTCCAATACAACTGATATCATATTTTCACCAAAAATACTATCATACCAATCCAATTACTCATAAAATAATTCAAATCTTACAAATATTATATAAACTTATACAATAACTCAAATCTACTCCCAAAAAGATTAGACGAACCTAACTCGATGCTGAAACTACGCTGAAACCAAGCTTTCGGACAATCAAAGTGTCATGATACAAGCATAGGGCCTAGACATAACACGAAGAATTGGGAACTCAAAGGGATCCCAAATAAGCCTCTTAGCATATCATTGCACATCCTTGGTCAAAAGAAGCATTTGAACAAAACAAAGACCATAAAAATAAGGATAAGGGACTAAGGGAGTCTTTCATAGCTTAAAACATATAAGAGTCAATAAAGTAAAGGCTCATAGAATCATTACATAACTTTTTCGACAACACATCTAAACATAGAATTGAGTGGGGCCAAAACAACTTCCCATACTCACCCTCATAGCCAAAGGATATAATAAGATAAACAGACTCTTTACATAACATTAGATCAAAAGATATCGTCCTTAGAGTTGAGACTCATCAAACTTGCTTTGAGAAGATAGTACTAGCCACGAGTAGGAAGATGACTAAGTGGTGCTCTGGTTCTTACGTGGTAACATCATGTAGGCATAGAGTATGTGTTAGTACATTAGAATGTACTAAGTATATAGGATACAATGCAATAAGAGATAAGCACATAATCAAAATGCATAATCGTAAGCAAGAGATAGTATATTAGCAACATGGCATGCATTAATACTGCTTGAAGTAAAAGATACTTATATAGAATATATTTCATGAGTAGTAAGAGACCATCATCAAAGACAATGCAACTAGTACTTGGAATCCAAGGCTTACCACCCCCTTAGAGGGTGATCGAGGTATATACCCCTCAATCAGTAGATGGACATCACACTTTCCATCATAGTAGTTGAGGCTAAGCACCCCCTCTCAACAATGTGTGCTTAACTTCAAACACTATAGGTACTTTTGAAGAAATAAACATATAATTACATTGATTTCATCATCATAAAGTCAGTAAACTCATATGTCATGCATTAGGTATTCAACAACTCAAGAAACATTAACCAGACATTTCATCAAACACTTGGCGGGTGTGTAATGCTAGTATAAACCATGTATTTCAAGAATGAAATCATGCAAGATATCTTGAAGTAAATAAACCCACCAACACTTGGTAATACCCTCCTACAATATAGATAGGAAAGCTTCATCAAATCACAAAATAGATCTTAGATTTATAACTGAAACATGCGAAGTTGAACAACATTTCATAAAACCCCAATGTAGTTTATAGTCATAATCCATAATAAGAAATACTCGTAAGTGAATCAACTTGAAAACACGCATTTTATATAAAAAGAAAAGTTGGGCACCATGGGTGTAAGGACATATTAGTTGAAACCTACATGCATCAACTTTGGAGAATTCCTTGATGAAGATTTGATAGAGAACTTGAAGATTGAGTGAATTCCTTAAGATCCAGAATGAGTTTGGTTTTGAGTGAAATATTGGTATAAGTGTTTGAAAGGTTTTTGGGGAATGTCTTGTATGATATGGAGTTGAAATATTGCTATGTATAGGTGTTTTTATGATTAATAAGGATTAGGCCCAAGGCTTCAAGACCTTAGACCGAACTAAAGAAAATTGGCAACAAAATATGCAGGTCCGTGACCTGGATGAGTTGCACCAGGGGCGTGGAACCTCACTGGAAATCACCAAATTTGGAAATTCAAATTTTACTATGGTTGCTTTAAGAATATGAATTTGAATTTTTGATATTATGCACAGACTTTGAGATATATGGAAATTACAATATGGGCTTTTTTGAGGTACATTTTCGAGCACTTTTTAGGGTCGTTTCAATATCTCCCCCTTGGAAACATTCATCCTTGAATATCAAAGAGATATACATAAGAAGAGTAATTATTAAAAAATCAGCCCCAACAAGCCTACAAAAATGCACATAAATACCACTTTCAAAAATCTCAAACATAAATGTCAAAATCAGCATGAACTTTCAACATAAACATGAATGCATGCAAATGACTTAACGACTGACACATAAGACTTAAAATCATAAAAAGGACTTAACGTGTTATCAGAAGCTTGAAAAAAATGAAAGAGGTATGGATATTGCTTCCCCATACCCGCTTCGGCTTCCTGAAAGACACTTTCGACTTGACGATTCTTCCAAAGGGCCTTGACGAACACTACATCTTTATATTATTAACTTTCCCACCCATTCATCCAATATCCCCACCGGTACATTCTCCTAAGCGAACTCATCCTCCACAACACCCACATCCCCAAAGGGTTCTATAGCACTTGAGCCACCTGCACATCTCTCCAACCTAGATGCATTAAGACCGAACAAACCATATCCATATCCATATCCATATCCATAGGCAACTCCAATTCGTACGCAACAATCTTTCTCAACACTATATAAGAACCTACAGACCATAGCTCAATTCCCTTCCTTGCCAAACCTTACAACTCCCTTTATTGGTAGGACTTCCAAGTGAACCCAATCCTCAAACAAGCACACATAGCTTACCTTGGTATCTAATGACTCTATCTCCCCTTTGGGAGAAAACCTCCACTTCACCATCTCTCACCAAGGTCTTCAACTCTAACAAGGCGGGGTCAAGATCTTGTTTTACCTTTACCTCCTCAACCAATGAAGATTTGAAACCATAAAAACCACTACACTACCATTCCCAATGTCCTCCATTGTAACTCCTAATCTAGTCACCTCTTTGCCACAATCATCAACATATGCTAGTTTACCCATAGACATCCTAATCAAAGAATCAACCATAATATTAGCCCTACTAGGATGATAGTGCACATTCATATCATAATTCTTAAGGAATTCTAACCCCCTTCTCATTACCCATAATTAACATAACCTTACGGGTTCTACACTTATTGGAAGTATGATATGTACGAACCCAAACCACACCAAGACATCTAACCCATTAAGCCAAGTTCAACCAAGATCACAAAATAAGACTCTATGTTGTAAGGACATGAGAAAACCCCTATAGACCTTTCTAGCATCAATGGGATCGCCATGGCATCAACACCTAAGATGTTCACATAGTAATTTCGGACACACACATGAAACCTATTAGCACAAAGGAATAATGAACGAAATAGCAACTTCCGCATCTATCAAAATATGTATATCAAATCAAAAACCTGTAACATATCGGTAGCATCATTGGACACCTTATCCCCTTCTTGCCTTCTTTGAAGAGCATAGAATTGATTGTATCTTAGAGCACCCCCTTTATCAACATCACCACCTTTACCCTTGTTGCATTTATGAGGACAATCTATTACCTTATGATCCATATCCCCACAACCATAACAAGCATTAGTACCCTTCAAGAATGGGCCATCATGGCCTCTACCACATCTTGGCCACCTAACATAAAGCACCACACCACCACCACCTTTGGGACTTTGGAACTTTCCTTCAAAATGGGACCTCTTCGCCTCATTACCCCTTCTCTTTCTCAACTTTTCCCCCTCCAATTGTTCCGCATAAGTCATGAGGCGAGATAAGTCTATGTCATCTATCAACATAACGACACAAAATTCTTTATTCACCAAATTGGATAGACCTATCACAAACTTATTCATTCAAGACCTTGGCTCAGCCACCAATCAGGGAGTATACTTAGAGAGTTGGTTAGACATATACTCCCTCATACTCAACGAGAGTCAAGAAAGTTAAGCCTCATAGCATCATTACATAGCTTGTCCAATAACACCTCCAAACTTTGAATTGACCGGGGGCCAAAACAACTTCCTAGGTTCACCCTCATAGTCAAAGCATACAATAAGATAAAGAGAGTCTTTTCATAACATAAGATGAAAAGATATCATCCTCAGAGTTGAGGACTTACCAAATTTGCTTTAAGAAGATAGTACTAGCCATGGGGAGGAAGATAATCAAGTGGGGCTTTGGTTCCTACATGGTAACATCATGTAGGCATAGAGTATGCATTAGTACATTTGATATACTAAGTATGTACGTTGTAATGCAACTAGAGCTAGGCACATAATTGAAATGCATAATCGTAAGCAAGAGATAGTATATTACCAATATGGCATGCATTAACAATGCTTGAAGTAAAACATTCTTATATAAAACATATTACATGTATAGGAAGAGTCCATCCTCAAAGACCAAGCAACTAGTACTTGGAATCCAAGGCTTAGCCCCCCTTAGAGGGTGATCGAGGTATATACCCCTCAATCGGTAGATGAACATCACACCCTCCATCAAAGTGGTCAAGGTATCACCCCCTTAACTGGTTGATGGACATCAAGTTATTAACCCCTTAACTGGTTTATGGACATCACACCCTCCATCATAGTGGTCAAGGTATCAACCCCTTAACTAGTTGATGGACATCACACTGTCCATCTAAGTGGTTGAGGCTAAGCACCCCCGTCTCCCCTTAAAAAAGTATGGTAAACTTGCAACACTATAGACAATGTTTAAGAAATCAACATACAATTACATTACTTTCATCATCATAAAGTCACTTAACTCATATGCCATGCATTAGTCCTTCAAATACTCAACAAATATTAACTAGACATTTTATCAAACACTTGGCAGGTGTGTAATGCTAGTAGAAAATCATGCAATTCAAGAGTTAATTTGTAATAAATCTTGAAGTAAATTAACCCACAAACACTTGGTAATGCCCTCATACAATATATATTGAAATCCTTCATCAAATCACATAATAGATCTTAAATTTATAACTCAAAACATGCATAATTGAAAAATATTTCATAAAACCCCAATGTAGATTATTGTTATAATCCATACTAAGTAATACACATAGGTAAACCAACTTGAAAACATGCATTTTATATATTAAAAAAAAGTTAGGCACCATGGTTGAAAGGATCAAATGGTTGAAACCCACATACCTTAACTTTGGAGAATTCCTTAATGAATATTTGATTGAGAACTTGAAACTTGAGAGAATTCCTTAAGATCCAGAATGAATTTGGGACCTTTAATTTTGAGTGAAATATTGGTCTAAGTATTTGTAAGGTTTTTTGGGAAAGTCTTATATGATATTAAGCTAAAATATGACTATGTATAGGTGTTTTTATGCATGGGAAAGATTAGGCCGAAGATCTCAAGTCCTTGGACTAAGCTAAAGTAAATTACCAATAAAATACATAGGTCTACACCCTGGCCGCGATGCGCCAGGGGCGCGGAGCCTCATTGGAAATCGCCAAATTTGGAAATTCACATTTTGCTATGGTTACTCTAAAATCGGAATTAGACCCATTTCCCACTCAATTTTAGTGTCTAATCATGTATTTGAAGTCCGATTTTTGATATCACGTATGAACTTTGAGATATATAGAAATTATGATAATGGACATTTTCGAGACACATTTTCAGGCACTTTTTGGGGTTGTTTCACAAAGCCTCAAAATGAGCTCGAATCAATCGACCACTATCAAGAGTACATAATACATGTCAAGAGATGATTTTTATACCCATATTGGTATGAATTAGATCCAAGGGTAAACTGGTAAAAATTAGGGCTAAATTTCGAGGTTCACAAAGCTAAAATCAAACAAGAAATTATGCAACACCCTTCGGCTAGTTCCAATCTCTAGTTGACCAAGTCTTTCACTCATTCCTCTCCTGAAAGCTTCAGGCAGAAAGCAAACCAAGCCATTTCCTCATTTGCCATCTTTGCTTCTCAATAGCAGCACCAGGCAGCTAAGTTGGTATGGAAGAATTGCTGATAGACCCGCGAAGCAAAAGCTTTATTCCTAGCATTGAACCTTTCTTCAAAGACTGGAAAGCTTATGAAAAAGCCCACTCTGCTTAGAAATATTTGATAGGATTTAATTCATTTTAGTAATGAACCTAAGCGCTGGTTCTCAAAGAAATTGAAACCTCAACTGCGAGAAATCACTCAGAGAATTCTATCCTTAGTCTAATGAAAACACATTAGTTAAATGGGAATTTGAGATCCCTTGTTCCCTTAGGATAAAGAGCTCTCCCTCTCATCGGAGACGAGCTAGGAATGGCCATTAGTGGACACCCACCACTTTATCGTTGTTGAAATAATCCACATGGGCTGTAAAAGTACTAGTTCCAGTTAAAGCGTAGAGGAGAAAGGGAAAGAGAAAAGAGCTTACTTCCCATCCCAGGCCGATACTTGACATGTTAAGATACAGTTGGTGTTGGTAGCTGTTCTAGCTTAGCAGGATCAGGTCACCAATCGGTGACATAGTTTAGGAATGAATATCTGTCACTCCCATTCCAGTACTTAAACTGACAAAATGGAATAAACAATCAAGACCTGGCTCAAGGCTAACCCCTCCACACTCAGGGTCAGGAACGGGAAAGGGAGAATGAGTAGGACAGGCTCGAGGTCAATTCTTTCTTTTAGGAGAGATCCCACCCCCTTCTTTAGCGCTCAGTACTGGCTTCTACTCTTGGGAAAGGTGGGCCTGACCTCTTCCTTTCTATTTCGAAAGTGAAAGTCCTTGCTGGTGTGACAGTATGAGTAGACGGTGCTCTTCTCTTTCTAGGTTCATAATCGGTGCTATTTAATCTGCACTTAAGGGAATATCGCCAGTTCTTTGAAAAAGAGTTTCGCTTAGGAATTCAGATGTTTTTCTTGAGATTTGGAATTTGTGTCAGATGTCTGATGAGGTTCTACTTCGATATCGCCAAGAGAAAATTGCAAAATTCAAACAAGAACAAATCGTACAAGAAGAAATCATGCAAGAACAAATAAAGAAGGAAAAATAAGATGTCAGAACATGTCACTAAAATAGTGGAGGGAAGGATTGCCTAAATTCCCCAATTGCTGAAAGTAAAAAAAAAAGCAATTAATTAATCAAAGTAATTAATTCAACTTGCTGCAAGAAGATATTCCGGGGAGAAGAGTTGTACAAGGATCAATAATCATGGGCGGTTAGCCTAGATATTCCCTGAACGAAGAAAAGCAAATTCTTTGTCCTTGGAGGGGCTCGACCAGAGAGGTCAGTGCTGGGAAAGCAAAGAATCGATTAAACTCGATCAAGAAGAGGCATAAGCATCGCCTCTCGATCCAATACATCTTCCCTAGCCTCTGCAACAAATCTTCTTTTTCTGCAACATTGTTTCTATGATCTTAGTAGCACTGGCCGCCATGGCCCAAATGAAAGTCAAAAGACTTTTGTCCTTACAGTTCCTAATGAATTGAGAGCCAACGGTCTAACCATTGGAAATGATAGGAGAAATGTAGGTCTAGGCTCTAGAAGGGTTTGGGGTTGCTCATCCTGGAATTTCAGTATGGGCAAAAGTGTCCAAGGTTCAGTTGTGTGTATTGACCATCCTCAATGACCAGAGGATGATCAATGAGACCTCTTTCGCTCTTTTAGTCGGACTTACTTGAGGTGACTACTTATTGAAAGACCAAACAGGAAATGAAAAGTCATACTCGCGGAGTAAAGGCCTTTTTTGGGTTATCTAGTAAGAATGAATCGGATCGACTGTCAAATCCCACCATGATCAGAGCTGAGATGGATCGACTAAATGAGAGTGTGGCTGACATGGTAAAAGAATAGCCCAAAATCCCTCTCTCGAATTCGGAGATTCCTTCAGGACAGACTCCATTTCGAATGCCAATAACACTACTTCCTCAATCTTGAGCATGAGTTCAGTTCACTCAAAAACGGGTAGCCATTAAGGAAAGCGGTTGTTGGATATTTGGTTTGAACCGGTTACCCCACCCCTTATAGTAAGTACTGGTGAGAGGGAAAGAGCACTCCTGCACTTTACCTAAATAGTAAAAGAATGGCAATCCAACCAGCAAATCCTTGACTCCTCGAATACAATCGAATTTCATAGCTGGCGAATCTTTCACTCTACCTCCTCTTATTAAGACCACATCACTTCTATTTGATGTAATATAGTATAGAGGTGATCAATCATCAATTAAAGTAGATGCAGCTTCCCTGGCTTAAAGGACGGAACTCCAACAATCAATCTATTGAACAGTTGGTTCCAACAAGCTACTGCTACATCCATTTCATTAGGAATTGATGATATTTTAACAATACCTTCTAAGGGATGGCTAGTTCAAGATATAGCAAAAAGTGGAATTGCTTTAAGAATGAATAAGTGGAATACTTTTTTGAATTACTTTGTTTCAGTTTCATTGCATGAAGGATGTTCAACTTCATAACTGAACGCAGGGTGAGATATAATATATTTGATATGTTTAATTCCACTTGGCGGAGTGAGTGATGCCCCAAAGGGTATCACGAATGAAAGCAATTGAATTGATTGATTTGAATTAAAATATTCCACTTGAGAATGAAACTATGCGACTTTCTAATTAAACTAGGATCTGGGAAGTAACCACTAGTGATAACGCTTTCTCTTTCTTAGCGCTCCACCGTAAGTCATCGCCGTATTTTGTTTCAAACCTGAACGCCACTTGACAGCCGCAGGGAAACCCAAATCAGCAACTGTAAATAATAGAAAGAGGTGCGGTGAGCGAGTTGAACTCATTCCTGCCTTTGCATCAGAAATTATCTTTAGCACGAGACTGATTGGATCTGCCCGCCCTTCCTCACCAGAATCTGGCTGTCAACCTACCAACTATGACTTTGGTTAGTCAGTTCATCGAAACAGCAAGACTACATCCAGGGCGACATGACCACAAGCTCCTCCTTTAAGTTTTTATGAATTAATCGAAGAAAAGGATTCACTCTGACATCTGTCGAAGCCAGCCTGTGGTAAGAGTTGGGCAGTTTTCTTTGTGGTAGCAGGGGTAGGGGCGGAGCTTTCTTAGGGAGAGGGGCGTAGCAGTACATTTTCGAATGGCAAAGTGGAATTAAACACATCAAATATATTATATCTCACCCTAGTTGCATTCAAAAGTCTCATTGCTTTATTTAAATCGAATATCTCATTTCTTACCCTTTAATGAGCAAATACACTTTTTTTGCTCTGATTTTTTCTTCACTTACCACCTAAGCTACGCAGGAAAGGCCCAAATCCAATCCCAGGGAGGCGTTGACTTATCATCTAATATTAGGGGGATTCAGAAGTTTTTGGGGGGTGGATAGGCGTTCTGGTTAACTGAGTAGTCCCCTCCTAGAGCGGCATCTTGTTTCTGCTATCCATGTACAAATCGAGGTGTTGTCCGGTTCATCATAGGAATGGTCGCAGAATGGATAGCTCTCGGAGTCAAGCGGCCCAGTGATGAAATGCCCCCCCTTCGGAAGCTTGCTGACTATCTTTTTTTGAAGGAAAGGGAGCACACTCTCGCAAGGGCAGCTTTACGACTTTCTGGTTTGCATGTCTTTCAAGGCAAAGGCCTGGAAAGGACTTGCTTCAATGAACAAACATTGGCAGGGGTGACTCTGCTCCTAAAATGCAGAGAGACTTGTGAAGGCAGATCCGGTCTAACGGTGTGAGTAGCGAAGGAGAGGACGACTGAAAAGGAGGCTCCCTCTTTCTGGATGTCATAGGTTTGAATCCTACTTGGGGAGATTTTATTGATTATTCATTCTTTAATACAGACTAATGGGTTTTTTTTGTTATGAGTTGGTAACCCATTCCTTGTCTTTGTTTCTATTACATTCTATCGAATCCTATCACTTTCTGTTCTGCGAGATTCAAAAATAACCACCAATTCATCGGTCTAGGTCTGAGATAATCCTTTGTTCCATAGCCCTGGGGCTATTTACAACTTGCCAATTAATAATTCACAGATGTACTAGCACTGCATCAAAGATGCAGTCATCAATTCTCCCGAGAGGTCACAATTGTCGCGGATCAATATCCCTTTCCAGCCATAAAGGAAAGCCCTCTTTGATAAGGGGCGTGAACTTTTTGTACGTCGATTGGGGGCTAGATTTACCTTTCAGCCACCTTAATGTCGGACCTCGCAGTTAGATATCCTGGCCCCCTCCGCAGTAGCTTCCAACACTTAAAGAGAGGAAGCTTTCGTACCATCTTTTCGAGAAGCAAAAGATTTGTCAGTCTGCCTACTAAGTCCCTTACAAGAAA
Source organism: Solanum sejunctum (assembly GCA_025642045.1). Lineage (NCBI taxonomy): Eukaryota > Viridiplantae > Streptophyta > Magnoliopsida > Solanales > Solanaceae > Solanum > Solanum sejunctum. The sequence continues at coordinate 85,200 of JAOTQJ010042342.1, forward strand.
GAACCCCAAGTCAGTAAAGTAGTTCAGGAGTGAATAATAGCCCGTATGCCTTTCTGCCCCCAGTCCGGTACTAAGGAACCAACCCCAGAATGATTATCCCTGTAGGATGGGTAGCTGCCGTGGATCCTCTCTCGGTGCCAGGGCTGAACGCCCCCCTACCTAAGTTTTTATGGATTCCTTAATTTGAATTCGTCAAAAATCAAGTAAAAAAGAAGAAAAAGATGAGATCCAGGAGAAGGCCAAAGGGAAAGCAAAAGGTCCAGGAGTCCAACGATTATTCTTTTCTGAGTGAACTAGAAAGAGCCCATACTTGACCGATTTGGCTTCATGAACAAATTTCTTCACTTAGCAAGAGGGTACCTATACCCGAAACTAACATAGGTGGGTAGGTCAAGTGAGCCAAACCAACCTACACTTGTCAATCAAGCAACTCCTTTCTTCCGTTCGTGATACCCTTTGGGGCATCACTCACTCAACCAAAGAGAAGGGGCGTAGCGGTGATTCAAGTTGTGTGAAGTTGCATAGTGGAATGAATAAGTTTCATAGTGGAATTGGTTGAAAGAAAGATAATATCTAACACCCATAGTTCAGCACTTTGAATTGAGAACCCTTAATTAATTATGCAATTACTTGCTTTTTTCAAACCTCAAGAAAGAATTACTTCCTCACAAGCGTTAGTATCGCTGCCCTAACTTCGTGTTAGGTAGAACTACTGTGAGTGGACAAGGCAACCCTTTTCTTCCTCGGACCGATGACTTTCTTAGCCTATTTATAAAGGGCAAACTAATCAACTTGCATATGTTAAGCAGAGGGAATTGAAGGTGGAGCGGTGAAATGCGTAAAGGAGAGAGAGGGGTGAAAGCAGTAAAACAAAGTCGTTATGGCTCAAACAAGCAAGTGCTTTCGTTCGTGATACCCTTTGGGGCATCACTCACTCCACCACCCAACCTAAGGGTAAGAAATTTTGATTGAGTTTGTTTCAAGCAATTGTTCTCAATTTGATATAATATATTTTGTTTGACAACCCATAGTTAAGTTGAATAGTTTCATTGCATTTAGTGTCTCACTCCACGAAAGATAAGATCAAGTCAAAGTGATAAAAGGTCGTGAAGTATAATAGTTGAATAGTTTCATTAATCAGTTTTAGACTTGAATTCTGAATTTGATTTGCATTAATTAATTACTTTAATGAAGTTTCATTCTGAAGTTGCTTTTCTTCAACGTTAAAGTCTAATAGTTTCATTAAAGGCTATAAAGTCGAATTGCTCTAATGTTTCATTCTTCAAATCAACTTATTCATTAAACTCCTGAACTCCGCGGCGTGTTCGCGGGGAACGAACAACCTTTCATTTTCGGGTTTATGGATTGGATTCAGTGGTGGTCAAAATTAGAGTTTGATCTTGGCTAGCAATATTATGACCGATCATTGTGGGTATTCCTTTTTGCGTATGGCATCGCCACTCCTTTTGGCTGGCAAATCCTATTTTCTTTCTTCTATTTCCCAAGTTTGGTCACAGTCAAGTGCGAATTTCTTACCCGAATTTGGTAATAAGCTAGCACACAGGCATCGCTCCGTGGGGTAAAAATTGAGGAAAATAAAGAACATCAAGTAGAAAGGCCAACCTGAGAGCGAGGCAAGCCGGGAATTGGCTGAGACTGAGGATTCAAAGACCAAGTTAGAGACTACTAGCCGTCTCGCAGAGCGACTCTCAACGAGGATGTGTTGAAACTGTTCGAAAAACTAAAAAAGTAATTTAACTATTCCACATTGAGCTTTAAATAAGCATGGGAGCTTCTTAAGATGTGCATGAACAACTGCAGGCACGACTTGTCGTCGAGACTCCTGCCCCAAATTAAGGGATTCAACGACTTGTGCACTAAAGCTCACGATGTGGATTCGAACCACTACTTCTCCTTATTGTCATGAGCGGGTTTGTCGTACTCCTTATAATAGTACTCCTAGGTAACCTCTTCCCTCCCCATTATAGTTGAGTGACTTTTTTTCCATCTCCCTTTTGGTCGAGCTGAATTACATCCACCCTCTCACTTCGTTCGATCTTCCTTTTCTTCCCTCTCACTTCGTTCGAGCCACTTCGTTCAGTTCCTCTCCCTTATGGTCGAGCCTCCTTTTTAGTTGTCCTCTCCTGTCAGTCAAGTTGCTTTCCAATCTCATTTGAATCATCATTTGTCAGGACTCTTTGGTGTAAGTTCCTTGGCTTGGACAGGGCATTTAGTCCATGTTGCAATTCCTGCATCGAGAGGGGAGTACGTTTGGTTGTGTGGAGGACATAAGACCAGAAGTCTCAAGGATGTTTTGTAGAACCCCTTGTCCTCACGTCCACTCCCAAGGATCCCCACGTCATCGGGTCCTGAAAAAGACACCGATCAGAGACGAAAGTGACACTAGAATTGGAATTTGATTTCCAAGATAAACCATTCAAATGCTACTAAACGACAAGAATAGTCTATTTGAACAGGGCACATGCATCACACATAAGGAAGACGCCGAAAGACTGACAATGAATTTCTCCATTTTGTCCTACTTTGGCCTTTATATGATAAAGTACATCAATCAGCTTATAATTGCAATTGAAGGATCTAGGTCAGAATTTACAGGTAGTTCGTCATTAGCAGCATAGGGGCTAGATATCTATTTTATTAAGAAAAAGAGCCGGCAGATTCTCGGACAAAAGCAAATGACTTTTGAAGCTTTTTCATCAGGCCTTTTCCAGTAGTCCCATTGCGGGGAGCTCCTTTAAGCCAACCTCTATCTAATATCCCTTAATCTATAGAGCTTCTAAATATCCCTAGCCAGCCTAGAATTCCCCACTGTAAAGAGCTCGCCCATCAAGTTCTGTTACAGCGAGTGCGAATTCCCTAACTACCTGACTGGGTCTACGCCATCTTTATTTTCGCCATGGGTGATTGGGAAAAAGAGTGTTTGCCCTTCTACCTATCCCGACTTTTTTACCTCATTCAACCAATTTCTTAGATAGAATGTTCTCTAGTCGTCTTACCATTGATCTGCATCCTCGGTGGATTCCCTCGACCTAGAAATATAGAATAAGAGAAGAGAGATCTAAGTGTAGAAAGATTAGCTAACTAATCCACCTAGAATGAGTGTTTTTGAAAACTAGGATTCCGCTTGGCCGCTCTGAACTCTTGGTTTCAGCTCTTAACAAGAATTGCCATAGTTGAATGTGAACAACTCAATTGGTTAAGTCATTTACCCAGGAAGACTAGCTAGAAATCAACAATGACTTGTCCGGGCCATAAATTTGATATGAGATTTGTTTGTTTGACTTGTTAGAGAGAGACGAAAGCGTAGGTAACGCCTGTTGGCTTCTTTATCTTCTGATCAAATCGACTGCCTTCTTTTAAGCCCTACTTTCAAGGCTTGATTTCTTAAAAAAAGCTTGATTTACTAAATTCAGAGTCTTTTATGAAGCTAAGCTCCTTCAGATAGTAAGATTTGCTTAACTTCATACCTTTAAGCGCTTGTGACTATCCGATGATAGTCACTTCGCTTTGTCTCGAAAGCCGACTGATGAGTGCCTTTCTTTTCTTGCTTGTCCCCTTTTGTCCAGCTTCCGCCTTGATGGGCTTTGCATCTGACATTCATTGGGATTTTTTCTTCGGGAGCCGCAGAACTGTACTGCCTTGACCAAGGATAGCGGGTCAGTTGATTGGCAAGCCGGGGAGGAATTTCCCTTCCCGCCGAGTCACCTCCAATTCCCTCTGGGAACAGAAAAAGATGCTAGACCTCAACCTCAGATTCGAAGCCTGATGGTAGCAGAGGAGACTGAGACCCTTTCAAGGAGGTGACCAGAGTTGGATGTTGACTTCGCTTCACAAGAATGTCACCCAAACAAAGAAAATAGACAATTGATCACCCGGACAGTTTGTTAAGGATGTTAAATTGAATGCAATTCCACTATGAAACTGAACTATAGGTGAGATAGAATATATTTTCTTTGAGAACAGTTCGTTCCATCTGGCGCGAGAATGACTAAGCCGGGAACGCAATAAAATAATTTCTTCAAATCAACTTTCTAATTCAACTAGGGTGAGATGCCTTTATTAGGTTTTTTTCTATATTCTCTAAATCCTCTTCTGTTAATACAATTTTCACCGCGGCTTCTTTAGTATGGCATATACATTCCTCGTGCATTATCTCCCCTCATGTTCATAGAAACAAGATAAAGTGGTCTCGTCACAACCAATGTACGAAAGCAAAGAGCCGACATCGAGGTGCCAAACCTTCCCATCGATGTGAGCTCTTCAAAAGTCAAATCCGAAGCAAGGCTGTAAGGAGGATCGAATCAGAGTTTCCTTATTCCAATTGTTCCTACCCCTCTCCCTTATGGTCGAGCTGAATTATATCCACCCTCTCACTTCGTTCGAGCTTCCTTTTCAGCCCTTTCCGAAATCATTGAAAGCGTGTAATTGGGAATTAGCTTGGTGCTTTGTAAGGGCCGGGTGATTGAATTCAAAGGGTTCAAGGTGTACCCTCAGTATGGAATCTAGGTCTTGTGGATCAATGAAGAGTTGGGGATCCTCCCGACCATTAAAAAGTTATTGACCCACCCTACTCGGTGATATCTTTCCTCCTTAAGCCCCACACTAGCACTTCCGTGCAATAATTCAACCAAAGGTGATCCTACGAAAGGTAGTTGATGTACTACCATAAGGAGCGGCAACCCCTAACAATAACTCATTCTGGTCCTTTGGCCAACCTGTACAGGACGATCTGCCCACACTATTGGGTAATCGTCGATCAGCCATACGGCGGTGAATTCGTTCCCGAGAAGAGGCCTTTTGCTTATACCATTGAAGAGGAAGGGAAGGATTTGGAGAGAGATGAGAAAGGGGAAGAAGTGGGAAGGAGATAGCCGCCCCTTTGTTTTAGCAACTTATCCTCCAATTTTGAACCCTGCGAAGGCAAAACCAACCCCAACACTGACTCGGCACTGACCGAGTTTGCATATTAAGTAAATAGAAAGAGAGAAACCTACTTTCGCTCGATTGCTTATGATAGACCAAAGAAAGGCACTAATATAGTATAGCAAGGTGCTCCTAAGATAGCCTTAACTTGATTGCAAGCTTACCAACCAATAGCTACAATACCATATTCCACCAGTCATATTGATTTGATTAGCTTACTGTTCGCGAGAAATTTCCTGTACGAAAATGAATAACTGCAATCACGAAACAAATGTAAAGCAAAATGATTTTCTTAATCAAACTTGTGAGTACAACTCTGTCTATCCCTTGATTCTTGTCTCTAATTGCTTTTACTTGATTTGAGGGCTGAAAAGGAAGCTCGAATGAAGTGAGAGAGTAGATGTAATTCAGCTCGACCATAATGGGGAGGAGAGAGCCATTCTATGTGCAATAGTTCCCTCCAGTCCAAGCCCAATGGATAATCATATTTCTTAGATGCAGGAACTTTCCATGATAATCGAAGGGAGTGGGAAAGCTGTAGTAATTCTTTGGAAAAGCCCGATTGTCAAAGATAAAAAAGAATATCGAACAATTGCTTGAAACAAACTCAATATCTCATTTCAGGATTGAATTCCACTATGCCAAAAAGGAAGGTCGGGCTGACAACCCACTTTTGAATGAAACTGAACTTAGGCTTAGTCATTCGAAAGTAACAAATTAGCTCGACCTAAACTATTCAACTGAATGCAACTTTCCAGCAAACAAAGTAATTAATGCAACTTATGAATGAAACGTTGAAAGTAATTCGACTGAACGCTACTCTTCCAGCTCGTCGAAGCTATCGCCTATCGATTGACTTCCCCTTTGCCCGAGTGATCAATTATCTATTTGTATTGGGCGGAATGAAAATGTTGGTATAGCTATTTACTAGCAGGTGCGCTAGCTTAAGGAAAGCAGTTCGTTCAGGATGTTCAATTAAGAACCATAGTGGAATTCGAAACTGTCTTTTCTCAATTTCTTTTATTGCAGTCAAGTGGCTTTCCGCCCCTGCATCTATTAGATAGAGTTGCTTTCCGCACCTCCTTCTATTCGATACTCATTCATTCCTCTCCCTTATGGTCGAGTGAGTGATGCCCCAAAGGGTATCACGAATGGAGGAAAGCACTTGCTAAGAAAGAGGCTTCAGTCATCGGTTTGAATTCGAATAAGAGCTTGATTTTTCAACTAACTTAGGGTGGAGCGGTAGCAAAGCTCAGGTGTATTTCAAAAATCGGCAAATTGTGCGGAGGTTTCTCGATCAAAGGCCAGGTGGAGATGGTAAAAGCACACAAAGAGGAATGGGGGACCAAGCATTAGTTCAGTTTAATGAGAAAAGCAAGTTCAGAATGAAACTAGGGTGAGATATAATATATTTGATTGAAATAAAGCAATTAATTCGACTATGCAACTATGAAAATGCCTGGGCGAATCGAAGTTCTCTTTCGGTCAACTGTCCACCAAGTCCTGCCTTTAAAGAGGGAAAGACTCTTTCCTCGGGTGAAGCTGCAACTAACAAAGAACCAGAATAAGAAGAATTGCTTATGTAAGCTTGCTTAGTGAAAACATTGCCCACGCAAGACGAGGAAGAAGTTGACTACTTGTCTTTCTAGTCTACTCCCCTTCGCAGGGTTCGAAGTCGAACATCCTGAATGAACTGCCGGGCTGGGTTGTCAATTATCTATTTGGACGACATGCCTTAACCCTAAATATCTTCTGCAAATGTCACTATTCGGTCAGACATGACGGACACTTGAATTGAATATGGGATTAGAAAAGGGGGCTTGCTGGAACATGGAATTCAGAAAATGCTCTTGTCGCAATTATTGAATCAATAAGGATGCCCCCTTAAGAGCTGCTAGCTTCCCCTCCGTTCGACGTCGATATTGCTTCACAGAACTTGACTCTCTCCTAGCCGGCCTACAGGTGACATTTCGCCCTACCCTTTGGGACAGCGCACACTCAAGCCACGCTTGCCGTCAAAGAGCAGGGAAGGCAAAGAGAAGATCCTGCGTGCTTTTGCTTGCTCGTCTTCTTCCCACTATAGGAGATGGAGACAGTTAGGTCCATATCCGGTGTGGGTGAGCCAAAGGTGATAGTGAGGCCCCCTGTGAATCCATAAATCTGGAGGATTTTAGTCCAACTTCCTTCTATCTTCTCCGTCAATCGATTATACAATGACCAGAAAGTTTTCAATCTTTGAGGTCAGATGCCGATAACAGGAAAATCCTAAGACCGCCAATGCCGCATATCAAGTCATGGAATTGGCAGAAGTCCCCCAAGAGTATTATCGACTTGATAAGATGCCTCAAACCAGCAAGATGAGAAGGAGCTTTTTACGTTGCGCTTCAGGCCTATTTTGAGATTAAAATTGAATACCTTTGGATTGGCCTCTTGCTGTCGAACGGATTGTGGCACCGCCTGGGGTCTTTTGTGGAGATGATATTCTTTTCTTTTCAGATTTCGCTATTGATCATGTGAGAGTAACTCTCGAAGTAGGTCCAATCAGTCCTATAGGGTTATCTCATCAATACGAATATCTAATTACAATCTCCAGTTCACTTACAAAGATACCAGGCAGGAAGTTTCGCTTCCCCTGGGAATTATGGGTTCCAAAATGGGTTGCACTGGACTGCCCTCTTTCCCTCAATTCAAAGAATCAACATGTCGATTAGTAAACTTGTTGGCGCGAAAAGCAAAATTGCCATGCACTAATAGCGGCACTGAGCGACACTTCCCACATCGAGATTAGAGTCAAGTGGCTTTTCGCCCTTTTTTCGATTTTCCTAACACATGTAATTCGAACAAAAAACGTCATCAGTTCAGGCAACTCGTCTTAGAGATTAGACTCACTGACCTTTTCTTGCTTTTTGATAATTGGTTGGCAGGGTCTTTCCTTAACTTAGCGGAACCCGCACCACATTTTTATGAATCGAAAGACCCAACTAGAGATGGAATTCCAGAACCTAAACAAGTCAATTGAGAGCTCCGTAACTGGTTCAAGTGAAGGTCAACCAATGATTTAGAGGCCATTCTCTCTCTATCTGTCTCTTGATCCCTCATTCCACTAATCCGTTGTTACTGATTCATTCAAGATATAGACTCTCCATTTCTTTATCTTATTAGCGCAGGTGTTCGTCAACGATGAAAGCCGCTAAACTTCAGACTCGAGTGGAGAAAGAGGGCTAGGCCCCCGGAGGGCTTTCAAGGACTAGGAAGACGGGTGGATTATAGAGATAGGGTAGGGTCAAATCGAAGGCCCATCGGGATTGGGCATGGACATTCAAAGTTTCTTGCATTTTCTGCTGACTGCTAATTCAAGTTACCTTGAAAAGAGATTCTGCCTAGAATAAGCTATTCCTAGTGTTTTTTTTATTATTACTCTTAAAGGAAGGGGATTTGCGCATCCAACGATAAGATAAATAGCCTTGCTTGCCAGTCAATCAACCTGCACCCCCAGCGCCGTAGCATCTGGCGAAGAAGAGACGGAGGAGCTTTCAATCTGGAAGTTACCTTTTCCTTTCTAGTAATTGAAACAAGCCTGACATTATAGAATTTTTCCACATTCCCCGAAATTTGATTGGCTTTTTTCTTGCCCTTAGGTTTTTGGGGAATTGGATTCTCACCAATGTTTGCCTTTGGCCACCGCACTTCCTTTCTTATTCTTTTTTGAATAAGCGGTATATTTGATTTTCTAAAGTGAGACCTGTTTGTGCTAGGTATATTTGATTCAGTAAGGGGTAGAGCTAAGTCATCCAAATCTAGTAGAAATAGCGCATGAAGGAAGTTCCTTATGCTTCATAGTGACACCAAAGTTTTTTTTCCAAGGCTTGCTGCAAATGAGGCGGAATCTCGACCCGACAATAAGGGGAGCGGCTCTCCCAGGGTTCCCTCATCTGAGATCTCTGGGAAAGAGGATTAAGTTGTCCCTTACGAACAGCTTGATGCACTATCTCTCTTCAACCCTTTGAGCAAAATGTGGCAAAAGAAAAGGAAGGAAAATCCATGGACCAACCCCATCATCTCAACCCCGTAGAAACTATGAGATAACCCCAAGGATGCCTTCGGCATCTAGGGGTCACGGACCGACCATAGAATCCTATTTAATAAGTGGAACGCATTAGCTGTCCGCTCTCAGGTTGGGTAGTCAGGGTCGGAGAAGGGCAATGACTTATTCTTCAAACCAGCGTTCTTCAGACCAAAGAGTTGGGCAGAAGGGGGGGAAAGCCCTCCATTCCTGGTTCTCCTGTAGTTGGATCCTCCGGAATCACAAGAATCCTTAGTTAGAATGGGATTCCAACTCAGCACCTTTTGAGTGAGATTTTGAGAAAAGTTGCTCTTTGGAGAGCACAGTACGATGAAAGTTATAAGCTGTGTTCGGGGGGGGAGTTATTATCTATTGTTGGTCTCCAGGGTAGAATTAGTCGGGGGACCTGAGAGGTAGTGGTTTACCCTGCGGCGGATGTCAGCGGTTCGAGTCCGCTTATCTCCAACTTGTGAACTTAGCCAATACAAAGCGTTATGATTGCAGCCAATTTTTTTGATTCGGTGGTTCAATCTATGATTTCTCATTCATGGACGTTGATAAGATCCATCCATTTAGCAGCACCTTAGGATGACATAGCCTTAAAAGTGAAGGGCGAGGTTCAAACGAGGAAAGGCTGACGGTGGATACCTAGGCACGCAGAGAGGAGGAAGGGCGTAGTAATCGACGAAATGCTTTGGGGAGTTGAAAATAAGCATAGATCCGGAGATTCCCAAATGACTTTCAAACTTGTCCTCTTCGTTTCCCAAGAGATTTAGGGTTAAGGCGTGTCATCCAATACAAATAGATATTTGACAACCCTAGTTTAATTAGAAAGTTGCATAGTTTTATTCTCAAGTGGAATACTTTAATTCAAATCAATCAATTCAACTGCTTTCGTTCGTGATACCCTTTGGGGCATCACTCACTCCGCCAAATGGAATTAAACACATCAAATATATTATATCTCACCCTGCGTTCAGTTACAAAGTTGAACATCCTTCATGCAATGAAACTGAAACAAAGTAATTCAAAAAAGTATTCCACTTATTCATTCTTAAAGCAATTCCACTTTTCGCTACTTTCGAACGACTAAGCCGGGTTCTCTATTGAACATCCTGAACGCAATGCAACTATTCAACTTCACGACGCGCACCTGTCCGGGCAAGAAATGTGTTTTGACTTGCTCTCCCTTATGGTCGAGTGACTTTTCAGTTCCTATCCCTGTTGTAGGTCGAATGACTTTCACTATGTTCAGTTTGTTACACTCATTTGAAACTCATTGTTACAGTGATGCCATTTCGTACATATTATACCTCAAATAGACGTATTCAGGTACAAGATTGTCCGATGAAGGATAAACTTGCTGGTTGCGAAAGAGAGGATCAAATATATAGACTAACCGGCTTATGAAGAAAGAATTACCTAGGTGAGGAAAAGAAATCGGATAGCGAGCGCTAAGTCGGTTAAGTAAGGACTTTTTTGGCAAGGAAATTGATAGAGGAATCTGGCCTATGAAGAAAGGAGATCGAACAAGAAATTCCTAGCCCTGTTGAAGCAAAGTCATATAAGTCGGCAACAGTAGTGTAAGGCTATCAGGACAGTTCACTGCTACGTAATGTGCTCACGAATTTGATTTGAACCAATATATCTGGGCGACTTCCCTGTTAGTCCATCGCGGTCCCACCCCACCTCCCATATCGATCCAAAAAAATGGATTTCGAATTGCATGAGCCTAAGAATGTAGTAATTAAGGTAACAAAAAACCAGGAGTAAGCAAGATTGACTTCGTTTAGTCAATCTTATGCTTGGCATTGACTTGGCGATTCCACAAATCAATCAGCTCATCAATGAAAATGTTCCAAATGGAACATCGAGTCTTTTCGAAGGCTCGATTCAATTTTTTAAAATGCAAGACTCAATTATCAATGTCATGCTCTCAGGCATCATAGAGAGCCATCTTGAGCGCACGGTTAACATCCTTCGGGTCCTCGAGGAGTACCCCCTTCTTCTGCAATAGAAGGTAGGCTTTGTCTACAAAGGGGGAATTGGGCGGAAGATCAAGTGGAACAGAAACCGCACCTGCCCGCCGACAAATGTTTGAGTTTGGGAGTAGTATGCTCCTGGATTAAACCTATAATATGGCACCTGGCAAATCTCATATCAAATTTTTAGCCCGGACAGGTTGTTAGATATTTTCTTTCGTCAAAAGTAATTGTTCAAAATTCTCTATTTAGTTTATTTCAAGCAATTCCACTTGATAATTATACTATGCAACTTTTGACTGCAATAAAAGCCAACTATGAAACGTCGAAAGAAATTCGACTTGAAAGCAATTAATTCAAGTAATTAATTAAACAATCAAGTAATTGCGTACGTAATTAATTCCACTATTCCACTTTTGAATTCCACTATTCCACTTAAAGCTTTAAACTATGCCATTGAACGTAATTCAACTATTAAACTTAACATAGGGTTGTCAAACTCAATATATATTATCGAACCCTAGTGGCATTCAAAAGTGGAATTCAACAAAGTCATTAATTCGACTATGCAACTTCACAAACTATTGTCAAATCAAATATCTAATTGAGAACCCGACTTAGTCGTTCTCGTGAAAAGCTGACTTTTGCGGTTCGCCCCCCTTATGTGGATTCGATATAGTGGCTTCCTCCCCAGATGAGATTTCGATTGAATAGCAAACAATGGTTATTTCAAACAGTAGCAACAGAGAGGCATGGTTCTGTAGTCAAAGCAACTTCGTCACTTTCTCCCTTGAGATAAGATCCAGCCTCAGAGCATTTGAATAGGGATTAATTGTTTATTTGAAATGAGTTGATAAATCTAACATAGTTACACTCATATGAGTTGATAAACAAAATGAGTGTAACAATTCCAAGGTACGAAGTACCTAGCAACTTCATTCACTTCGTACGTTGAACTATGCAAAACTCATTCGGTCAATCTGAGGTTTAGGATCAAGGGCAAGGCATATATAAGGAAAAAATCCCTTATCTTATTGGCACAACATTACAGACATTCTTTTACTTCATAGCGGAAGGTGCGGTGCACCAACATTGGCATTGCCCGTAGGTTCGTGCTCGTGGCTGACCTTTCAGGATGGCAAATCCGATTTTCTTTCTTCTATTTCCCAGTTGATTGTATGGCCTATTTCACAATGTCAAAACTAGTTAGACGAAAATGAAAGAATCCGTTCAAGACTCCTTGATTGGATACTCAGACTTGAGTGCGAAAGGATCTCTCTTCTATTCTATTATTCTATGTAATTTCTTTCTTTAACACACGAGTTCGATGGAAAAGATGTAAGCGCTTGAATAGTCTTGACAGAAGGTAACGGACCTTTAGTTTCAAGACTCAATTTTTTACAAAAAAATAATCTATACTCTAGAAAGCTATACAGGCAATAACAAGCGCGGGTTGACTCGGGGCTTACCTTTCATTACTTCTTTCACGATGAGAGAACCGCGTCTGCATCAATTAAAGTGGTGGTTAATGTTCTTTAAATAAAGCTCCGTTGAACCCCTACTTGAAAGGGAGAATAGCGGAGTTATTGTATAGCCTAAGGTCTTTTCCTACAGAGAAAGCGGCTAACTACCTGTAAATTCTGACCTGGACCCTTCAATTGCAATTATAAGCTGATTGATGTACTTTATCATATAAAGGCCAAAGTAGGCCAAAATGGAGAAATTCATTGTCAGTCTTTCAGCATCTTCCTTATGTGTGATGCATGTGCCCTATTCAAATAGACTATTCTTGTCATTTAGTAGCATTCAAATGGTTTATCTTGGAAATCAAATTCTTCAGGATGATAATAGATTAATAGATTCACTATCTGAGATGGACACGTTAAGGTCGGCAAGTCTGTACTCATGGGCAACTTTATCATCGATGATGAGAATATCATCACCAAGGATAGCATAATCAATGAATGGGCAACACCTACCTGGTGAAGCCCTTTCTGCTGCCAACTACACAATTACATGGTGTGAAGCGATCAGGAACTGAGTGCTGACCCGACATTAAACATGATAAAGTGCATTTTATTAGTTAGGGGAAATTAGTTTCATCTAATGTTGCTGATACTACTTCCTCTGCAAAGTTCTAACCAAACTACTGTGCAAAGGCAGCCCATATGACTGATATTGGCCATCTATCAGTGGCGCTTTGTAACATTTCTTTGATTTACCAGCAATAAGCCTTAAGAGAAGCCCCTCTTGATAGAAAGTTCCATCGGTTGGGAGCTCTCTTAGCACTTGCATTATCCAGTCTGAGACTAGAGAAAGCAATCTTTGCTTAAGGTAGTTATCCAAAGCGTAGATACGGCGTTTACCAGCAACTGCGAGTGTCTGTGACAAACGAAGTGGCACGTCTGAATAATCAACCCTTCCTGGGTCATCGTTAAGGGTTAACAATACCAAATCGAACCTCATTATCCAAGATGTCTCTTATTATCTCATCATTCTTAGGGTCAAGAGGCTAGTAAATCCTCTCAAGCCATAAGGAGAACGGAGGACGCCGATCAACACCTTCGTCTAATAGAGAAAACCATTTTAGTATACTTCTCTCTTGCCGAGGGAAAATGACCTACAAGGCTATCAACTAGTCAATCTAATCATGTGGAGGCCGCAATGGAAAAAGCAAGACCGTACTGCAAAATTTGACAGCTCAGGGGTGGAATTTTAGATGTGCAAGTAGAGAGTGGAACAAAGGCATCCCTATCAGGCGAAAGTGCCACCAACACTCTTCCTCAGCCGCAAGGGCATCATGATCATCCAACAGCTTGCCTATCCTACCCTTGGGCTGACACTGACTTTGGAAGGCTTATAGCTACTTATAGATCAAATGCCATCATTTATCCTCAAATGGTGGGTGTCAGCTCCACCAGAGTTGCACTTCCTCTTGAAAGCACAGAGAGCTTGTCCATTTATGTGAATGTGAAACAATACAGTGCTATCCTCAAAAGGCGAGAGGTCCATGCCAAGCGTCAGGCTCAAAATAAGCTTGTCAAAAATAGAAAGCCATATCTTCATGAGTATCGACATCATTATGCAATGAAGAGAGCCAGGGGTTCTGGAGGGCGCTTTTTGAACACAAAGAATATGCAGCAATCCAAGACTTCATCTCCAAAGCACAATAGAAATATCTTTAATCATCAGGTAGGTGGCAACATATCTAGTTACATGGTTCAGCACTCAGAGAGTGGTAGTTGGGGGACTTGATTTATCGCCCTTTGAAGACACCCAGGAACCGAGCCTGGACGTTCAGTAATCCGAGAAAGTTTTCTGATATTTGATATTTGTAGCATTTTGGTGACACGGCTTAGTGCGATCATCCCTAATGGAATGTAATGATGTAGGGATCCAGAACATCCGAGCGATTGCCTTAGTGGATCCAAACTGGAATATCTATCTCGTGTCTGGTACTGAACAGCCAATAGGGTAGGGCGGGGCCCCCCAATGCTCAACCCTAACCTACACAATCTACTTGGATCTCGAATTCTATTCCATTAAGGCATTTATCACAAACACTTGATTTTTTATGGATAAGCTCCCGATCCACATCCTCGATACAGAAGAAAGAGTTCCGAAGAGTCAACCCCTCGGATTCTCACAGCATGTCTCCAATCCCCTTCTTTAGAGGATTTCGATCGCTGGAGTGGCTTCGCTCCGAAGGCAATTTTGATATGCACATTCTATGGCAGACAAGGCGATCGATAGATCAGAGGGTCCTCCCTTGAACGAGCTCACCAGTTCGCCAATTTTTCAAAAGATGCTTGTACGGGAATTGATACTCTAATTCAAAATCAAGGCTTCGGTCTTGTCAAAAATGACTTATATAAATTGATCACGATCCCTAAAAAGTGAAATACTATTGGTGTAAAGACTCTCGACAGTCAATACAGGTGCCGCTGATTCTCCTTAATCGTCAAAAGGGGTTGACGCAAAGAAGAGGTTGTTAATGTCAGCGAATTGGCAGATTTCGGGTTAAGAAATTCGATCTTTGTCATAATAGGAATAGGAGCGGGTGTCAAAGGAACCATTGGCCTTTTCGCTGTTAGATGACCGAAATTTCTAGCTTCTCTTTCCTAACTTAACGAGGCAAGGCAAGCTCATCAAAAGGGTCCTGATGGTGAAATACCTCCGATTCCAAAGATGATTTTTTCAAATCATTCGAACAATTACATTTTTTTGTTCAAATCCAATTCATGAAGAAAGAATAAATTCAGTCGACCGCCTCCTCGGAATGGTTCACTTAGACCAAAGCCCTGCACGAACTGCTTTTTTGAAAATTCCATTTCTTCAAATATCCGAAATACGTCGGGATTGAAAATAACTCCCCTTCTTTGCGAGCAAACGGACGTCAAAGATGGATCCACTACGGCTGTAGAAAGAACCTCCACTTGGATTCATTTTGTTCGGAGCAGTGCAGGAGATTGGGGCAGCCTCCCAGACTGAATATTCATCATTTTCGAAAGAATAGGTTTTTTTTTCCGGACAGTGAGGCCTTATGAAGGAAATTGGTGGGCCAGTTTGAAAAAGTCAATTTCTTCCTTTTTCTCGGGCCGACTTCATACTGGCATAAGAGAGAAATTGCTAATTGAATGCCCTACCCGATAAGGTGACATAGTTAAATCTGGCTATTCACCCATTTGCGCAAAGTCATGGAAAAGATCAAATGAGAATATTAATTGAGGAACCCTGAACTGAAACAAATAATTGTTCGAAACCTGCTTTTATGTGTGTACATCCAAAGTGGATCTCTGTCATCGATTGAAGACCCATTGAAGTCCCCGAAGAAAAGAGAAAATCAAATCAGTCAATTTGGAATAAGAAGATGGGAACTATTTTGTGGCAAAAGCCGTAACTTAGTTCCGCTCGCCATCAGGCTACTTTAGGAACAAGGGCCTCTCAGTCACCTCAATTCCATAGAATGATAAAGAGATTCGGATTCGAAAAAGCACAGGCTGAAACAGGTGAACTGGGGGAATGCTTTCTCTAGTGAAAGATCAAAGGCCAGGTGTGTAGCAACTTCACGATCCTTCGTTGAAACTAGAATAGGCGGATTGCTCCACGACCATATAAGCCTTATTTGGCCACCCCCAGATGGAATGCCCTGCCCAGCTGCGAAAAAAGCCCTGAAAGAAGCCAAGTCATGAACAAAAATCTGCCACCAGTGTGTACGAAACTTCAGTGACGAAAACGCCACAGGTGCGAAGCTATTCCATTCCGGGAAGCGTAGGGGAGAGCTACTAAGTAGCTCGACTGAAAGGAGAGGAGAGAAAAGAAGTAAAACAAAGTTGTTATAGCTCAAACAAGCCCCGCCAAGACACCTTCGGCTTGGAGCAGAAAGCAAGTCTATCGAATAGATGCAGGAGCGGAAGAAAGGGGGAAGAGAAAGCGAAGAAAGTGCTTGACTCCATTGGTGATACCCTTTGGGGCATCACTCACTCGACCACCCAACCAACGACTAGCAAATGAAACTGAAAAAAAGTAATTAATTAATGCAAATAAATGTTGAAAGCAATTAAATCTACTTGATAATTGGACTATTCCACTTCACGACTTATTGTTAAACTAAATATATTCTATCTTACCCTTACTGAAAAACTTGTTTTTCTTAAACGTTAAAGTGGAATAGTCGAATGATTAACTTGATTTTGTCAATTTCTTGTTTAATTCCACTATGCAACTTTGTTTCATATTCGTATTGGATGACACATCTCTCGTTGGTTGAGATACTTTGTTCCTATCTCGTTGGTCGAGCTGAATTACATCCACCCTCTAATTTCCTGTCCGGGTTCTCTATTGTCTATTTTGTTTGTTTAATTCGACTTATGAATTCAACTATAAACTATGGGTGATCAATCCTTATATGTGATGTGGTGAAAAAGACATCCCCATGTCGATCCTCTTACTATAACAAGAAGAGTGTGAACTCATTCTCAAGCACTTGCAGTGGCTGGCTTTTCTTCCTGATAGGGACTTTCCCCGACGCTATGATATGAATAGAAAACAAGCAATGCCTCAGAACTGTCGATTATCTATTTGTGAATCCCTTTCACCCTTAACAGTTTCAATTCCTTTTCGTCTCTCAATCCCTATTCATTTGAACGGAAGCTCCCATCGGCCAATCTGGTCTTTCATGAAAGTAGGGACAACTCAGTTCACTTTGTTCATTTTTGAGGGCTTTTCTCGGTTGAAAGGAACTGAATGCTTGTAGCGGTTCATTCAGTTGTAACAAATGCCGTGAAGAAAGCCACTTCATTGCTGGCCGGAGTTCATGGCTGAGGGTTTCCACAACTACGGAGGAGGAAGGAAAGGTTCCAACAGGGCGGATATTTGATCCTTGTCAGTCTCATCCCGTGCTAGGACATTGAGTCTGGAGCTGCTTGAGGAAGTATGTGAGAGAACTCTTCGCCTTTTCTTATCTTTTTCCCGCTACTTCTTGGTTCTTTGGAACTCTTCCTTTTATAGGAATTGGTGGATCTCTCCCATCAGACAGATCAACGGCACCGGGTGGCTCGTCCATATGCCGACTCTTTCTCTATCATCCACTCTGTTGTTATCGTAACTTCTTTGTCCTCCTTCTCACTCTCCAATGAAAACATCGCCCACGCAATGGAGGCGAAGGCATTTTTCCTTGAATGCACAAACGAAATTCCACTAAAGGTTTAATTCTCCCATCGAGGAGCGAGAGAAGCAATTCTGACTTTTTTTAGCTTGATTGAAATCGATTCTATGATTGAATCAAACAATAGTGGGTCGTAGCACCTTTCCTGAATGGGAAAAGCTGTGTACGGTTCGATATTAGATATTAGATTTCACCAAAACATTCATTCGGCAATTAGATATTGAGTTTGTTTAAAGTAATTGTGAGATATAATATATTGAGTTTGACAATAGGTCGTTAAGTATAATAGTGGAATTAATTGCTTTAATTAAACGTCGAAAGCAATTCCACTTGATAATTAGACTATGCAACTTATTCATTAAAGTATTCCACTTGAAAGCAATTCGACTTTTCAGCATCTATTTATTCCGAGTCCAAGTCCCCCTGTGTGGTGGCGAACACGCCGCAGAGTTTAGGAGCGGAACAAAACGAATGTTATGTTGTCAAATCACCATCCCCCTGCTCGACTGCCAACAAAGTAATTAATTCAACTTAAAGAAAAGCAATTTGACTTGAAAGCAAGTAATTAGACTATGAAACTTTTGAATGAAACTATGACACTTAACGCAGGGCAAGAAATCAGATATTTTGTTTGTTTAATTCGACTTATGAATTCAACTATGAACTATGGGTGAGAAATAATCTGTTGAGTTTGACACCCGGGCGGTGGGGAAGAGAAAGCTAAGCAACTTTACTGCAAACAAAGTAATTCGACTTGATAATTAGACTATTCTAATTGGTTCTCTATTTAACATCCTGAACGAAACTAGACTATAAGGAAAGGTACGAAGTAGCTCGAACAAAGTGAGAGGGAGTGTGGAATAAGGATTCATTTCACTGTACGAGTAGTGAATCAGTCTAGATTTCGTTGGTTGTTGACCATTGAATCATTGCTTTAAGAATGAAACTATTCAACTTCATTAAAGTAATTAATTCAACTTATGAATGAAACTAGGGTTCGATATTAGATATTAGTTAAATAAAGCAATTCGACTTGAAAGCAATTAATTCAACTATGACACTTGGTTCTCTATTTCCGGCCCTTTGGACTGCCCTCTAGATCCGCCCTGACGCTTGTTAGTTGGGGAAAAAGATTCCCATGAGCCTAACCGGACGTGAGACTTTCTTCTCATCCCTAAGGCTTGCTTGGAAATCGGGTTTTCTGAATACCTCTCTGGAAGGGCAGACCTAAGTGCCCGCCCCGATTGCAGTTTTCTTTATTTTCATTGTTCAAATCTTTGACTCACATGATATCTAAATGAAATATGCAATCCCGGCCATTCGTCAAGGCCCAGGAATCCGCTGGACATCTCAGCGGCGGGATTTGATACCGACCGCGTGCCTGTTGAAGAATGAGCCGGCGACTCATGTAACATTCCCTTGAGATCTTACTGCGGATTTTGCTTGGGTTTAATCTTTCCCGATTCTAAATAATATTGGAATTTCTCGTCTGGGTGTATCACCTTTGGACTATCAAAAAAAGCATTTACCCGTCGCCTGCTTCATCTGCAGAGCTTCCTCTTGAACGAGCAATCGGCTCATGTTTGAGCATGATGAATCACTTCGTGCCGAC